>JAOVVI020006596.1:0-15486 GCA_028571085.2 Nepenthes alata | reverse complement strand
CTAGAGGAAGAGCTAGGGGAGGCTTCATTGGAGGAAGGCAAAACCTTTGCCACACATGGTCATTGTCCTAAGAGAAAATTCAAGGCACTACATTTTCAGGACTCTCCTGAGTTGGTCTCTAGTGAGGTGGCTCCTCCGATTGTTGGTGGGCCATCTAGGGGCCAGGCTTAAAGCAGGCTTCTTTAGATGATCTGGGCCTCGATGACTCATCTAATGAACCTGAGGGCGAGGAGTCATTGGTTGGCTATGTTAACGGAGCAAGGGTCCCTTCAGCTGGTGGATCGGGCGAGCTGATCGACGCTGTGGTTATGCTAGAAGTGAGAACCCCGATTTTGGTAACTTCTTCTCCAGAAGCGTCTATGCCCACTTCGCCCACTGTCCTTGTTGAGGAAAGCACTGGAACGGTGTGGGCGGAAGAAAAGATGATTGGGGATGACCCGAAGGCTGAGGCGGTTGCTGAGGGGTCATCTCAACCTGTAGAGTTGATGCGCGAGCCCCCTAATGTCTTGGGTAGGCTCGACTCTTCCAAACTTTGAGGCCCCTCTTCCCCAAGATATGTGACCCATGTGCTCTTCGCTGATCCCTACTGAAATTGGAGTCGAGGAATCTTCCAGCTTGTCATGCCGCGGAGGGCCTTCTCATTATAAGGTATTGCGCCGCAGGCTTTTTTACTTTGATATCATTGTGCTTTCCCATTACTTCTCTTTGATTGACCGTCATCCGTCATCTAGCAAGTCCAGGAAGCACTCAAGGTGGTGGAGAGAGCACTGTGCTAGAGGGACGCCGAGATCTTGTGGCTACTCGGGTGCTCGCAAATCTCGCTAAGCTGGAGGATGTGGAGAGCTGCATGAATGCTGCTATCACTAAGGCTTTATGGAAGGAAGAGCGGGTGACCTATCTCAATTAGAAGCTGCCCTATTTTGAGGCGAGATCCCAAGAGTTCTTAGAGGCAAATGCTCGGGCTCTGAATTAGATCGCCCTGCTCGAGGACAAGCTTCATGAGACGTGGCAGCAACTCACCACTTTTCGGAATGAGAATGCTCAGCTTGAAGGAGAGCTTTGACCTAGTGGACTACCCAGAGACGGGAGGGGGGCCTACACCGTGCACACTGGGAGTCCCCTAACCCTAGTACAATCGTCTTAACGGCTGGTGTAGGTAGCTCTTTGTACTTTTGTAAGCATTCAGATGCCCTAAATGTATATTTTGGATCTTTAATAAACTAACTTGATTGTTTCAATATTTGTCGCTAATGTCTTTGATTGCGCGTTGATTTGCCTTTGTCCCGTACTGACTCCGCTTTGCCGACTAAACGTTATCACTATTATTGTTGGGTTTGAACGGACACATTTGTCCAAATGTGCTCGCTCTTGGGAGGAGGTCGTGGCACTGAGAAATTCTTTGCCAACTAGGCACTACCTGCTGAGCTTAACCAAATGCGCACATCTGTTTGTGCTCGCTATTGTAAGGAGGTCGTGACACGGATATGAGTGAGCCTCACATGGGTCGACTGGGTTTCGTGAGCGTAGTTGTCGAACTCAAGTGGAGTCTAGGCCATCGCCTGCATGTAACCATTGGCGCTCAGTCCTGTTGGAGGACGTCGTAGTTTTCATGCGTCTGGTCTTAATCCACTGACCATTTTCAATTGATGGTATTCGTCAATTCGGGAGGAAGTTGTCACACGCATGTTGAAACCTTCTAAAGTTTTAATGGTCGCTTGATGGGGAGGTCCACTCATGGTCCACAAGCCCCTCGAGCCATAATGTTTGACCTCATCTAGGCTGCTCGATAAATGAGATTGAGATTTCAGATTTGACGGTCTCTTGGTCGCTCGGTTAACGGGGCTGAGATTTTAAACTGAGTCACAGCAGGTGAAGGAAGGGTCACTTGAGTTAGGGGCAATATAGGTCTTGAAATTTGATACATGGGCACAAGTAATCGAATGATTGGTATAACAAATAAAACAAATAATAAATAATATTCAAGCACTCCGCATAAATGCATGGGAAATCGTCTCTTGTGCCTCTTGGGGCGGAGGGCGCTCTGGGCCCGTGGGATCATTCTTTTGATATGGGGTCGTTCCTTGTATATCCTATTGCGGAAGATTGTCGAGGCTAGGAATGGTCCTCGCTAGGAAGGGGGACTGATCGTCCCGGTTGGAGGGCTTACGCCTGCGGCCTTTATACTTCGAATGATTGGGTCCGTCACGCTAAAACGACTGCCTGATTTTGTGCGTCAAGCTTTCATTACTGATATACAACCCGTAGGTATCAAGGGAGAAATCTCTCTCGGCGCGTGGGCAGCGTCTTATGGCGCAAAACGTCGCATGTATGGGGATGAGTACCCTGTCGCCCCCAAGGGCGTTGCAACCTGCTGTCTATGTCGCGCTGGGAACTCGTGAGGCCTTGGAAGCTTGGCAAAGCACAAAAGTGATCTAAGTGGAGCACTAGTCATGGGGCTCCAGGTTCGATTTCCCGATCATGCGAGGAGATGGTGATGACCAGACCTCCCCTTCTTGCAGCGATCATGCTAGGTCGGTGATGCGCCTGCTGGCGTGGCACGAAGCTTCTTCCCGGACAAGGGGACTCTTGTTATCACAATAGCAGTGTGGATCACACCTCTTTGGGCTTTCCATCCTACCTATTATGACTCAGTCAACTTTTTGACTGCAGATAGACCCTATCACTCATGGTCAATCAAGCCCGCTAAATTTTCAGAGGAGGAAATCCTTATCTCCGATCTCTCATTCTGGACGTTGAGGCCTGGGAGTTGGAGGGTAACGCCCCCAACGTTGCACCTTCAGGCGAATACTAATGATCTAGGGCCACTAAAGGCACAGCGCATCTTTCGGCAACTAGCACTTGCACCTTGGGGCCATATGTTCGTCCACTAACACGTACTTCCAAATTATTTTCCAATGTGTAATTTTAAATCACAAGCTTTCAAATTATAAAAATAGATTTCAACCATTAATTGGATAAATATAAACTGCACCTGTTTAACTTTCTCAGAAAGCCATGACAACTTTCCCAGAAAGTGGAGCACTTGACCAAACATGATCTTATTGCAAAGATACAGATCTAAATCACTAAATCATCACCCAGCATGCAAAGCCACAAAGAGCAGGAAGGAGACATTACGAAGTTAAAAAAGGGAATTTCCATTTCCATTCCTTTCATTTTCTCGACAATTTCTCCCTCAGAACCCAAGAATAAAGATGACAAGGTTGTATATCCTCTGCTATGCAACGAAAATTTTCATGCGTGACTCACGCATCTGTTCTGCTTACAAACAAATTTCAGTCTTACAGAAACAAAATTGACAAGAAAAAGAAGTCCACTAACGGAGGCTGCTTCATCTCATTTTCAAGATTTATAAATTTCCAGCAATAATCTCAAATACCCATCTGATCTTCCAAACACACCACTCGAGGTAATTGAAATCTTTGTATAATGAACAAAACCCCAGAGAAAACCCAGGAAGAATGTTTTAACGTTTTAACTACCATTTTGCAATCGAAAGTTACCATTGCCGTGGAAAACTCCAATCAGTCAATTTCTCCTTCTTCAACATCGTTTGTTAGGTTCAAAAGACTATGGGGCAGCTCAGGTTCCTCTTCATCGTCGTCCACCTTCATGTACAATCCAAGTTGCTCCAATGGGTTTCCACGGAGTTTGAAACTGCCGAGACCGTTATCGCATCCATTAGGGCTTGCATTGTCCATGAAGGTTGATAGATTGTCAGCAGGTGCTGAGCTGAGCATCTCCAAATCTTCCATAAATTCACAATTTTCATTTATATCAACAGTCTTTTCCATCTGCCAAAGAAAAAAAAACACATTTGATATGCTTACTATTATCACAAGAGGCCTCAATCAAAGACCTAATCATGGCAGGCAGCTGGACGTAGACGAATCTTAAGGAAGATCCGTTTAGGGATGGAGGCTGAAATGATCCAAGTCTTAATAGGGACTTCAAAATGTTTACCTCTACTCTCATTTCCCCATTCCTAGCCCACAAATATGAAGAAAAGATCCTATTTAATAGGCAAGATTGACAGTTGATCATATGGGTTTTTCTAGGTGCTGTTGAGGGTGTTTTCAAATGCCCTGACGACAGCATCACTCTCTTTTAAGTAAGGAACCAATTGTGCCATGTTCAAGAAACCAAACAGAAGCGAACGTAGGGAGGAGAGCTCGCCCATCGATCATCAGACTCCATACGGCTTTCTGGGGGTGCTGCTTTTACTGTTACTGTTGGTTGGGGTAGAGCTAATTTCTATTTCAGTCTCTAGTCCCACAAGGAATATCGCAAGAAGTGCAGTAGACGCAAGCTCTGTAAGAGAAAAATGGGGACGGTTTTCCTATTTTTTTGCAATTGAATTGGTTTTTTCATCTTGTCAATTTTGGCAGATAATTCCATTCTTAAAGTCTGTGTACCATAGTATTTTATAATTTCTTTTAAGGGAACAACGGGAAAGACAAAGGATTAATTGATACACAGGCCCTTTGTGAGCTGTTGGAACTTAAATTTCACCCAATTCAAGAAATTGAGCAAAGGTGGACCAAGAATACGAGAAATGGAGGCATGCAGAAGAGCATCCCCAATCTCAAAAAGAGCAGCCAGGTACACGGACCTCCCACAATGCACAGGTCTGGAGAAGGGTTTAGCCACTGGATCCTTTGTACATAGTCTCACCTTTCATTATTGTAGGAGGCCATTTCACGACTCAAAACCATGACCATTGTAATCCCCACAAATGAGTAATTTGTTAGCCTACCTGCTGCAGAGCTAGACGGGCAGCCTCCCTCTCCAAATCCCTTTTCTTTTTGGCTTCAGCAGCAGCTTCAGCTTCAGCTTTCTTTCTAGCCTCTTCAGCAGCCTTGGCTTCTGCTTGTAGTCTAGCTTTTTCTGATTATAAAGGAGAAAAATGTTGAACGTATCAGTGGGTTAAGTCACACCAGCAAACAAAATTTCAAGGATATGAATCAAACCAACCTTCCCTTTGCCTCTGTTCAAGCTCTTCTCTTACCAAGCGCACTCTCTCTGGATCCTGCTTTTCACCCTAAATGCATCAAGTCTGAACGTCAAAATAGAAAGTAGAGAACTATGGAGCCCGAAAAAAAAAAAGAAAGAGAGCAGTGAAAACTAGGTAAAAGATGAAAAATGTGCAAGAATTCATTTGAGAAATGTTTTGGGACACCCTGCAGGATTCCTACGGGACAAGGCATCCCAAACATCAATCCATACTAACAGGCCTACAAAATGATGGATGGATGAGACACCACCTCGGAAAGGGTGTCTAAAGGATGGCCATGTAAGATTAAGAAATTCATTTTACCTTTCCAAGAGTCTTCTCTTGTGCTTTGAGGATAGTGTCAGCAAAACGACTCCTTAATAAAGCTGCACGGTAAAGCTTTTCTGGGGAGACTTGCCTCTCAGATGGAGCACTCTCTCCTAAAATGTTATAGCTTTGGGTAAGACAAACTTCTGCTAAAAAGCGACGGCAGACAGTTCTCTTGATGATATGTTTTTGTGCTTACCCTCTTTATGACCATCCACCTCAATTGATGGAGGCTTAGAGTGTGCATTTTGCTCAGCTCGGATCAAGCTGTTCTGAGATTCTGTACCACAGAAGACACAGACTTCAGGATACATAATCTGGAGGAGAATTCTTGAAGGGGAAACAAATACCATTACCAATTCTCATCATAAGCATCAATGTGTACTTTAATTTCTGCTTTCAGTGAGCACATGCAAATATACCAAGAACCGACAATCTACGACATGAGGCATAATAGTTTATTATTTTTCTTCTTGCCTTTGATACGTTTTGGACATGTTGGAATATTTTATAATTTTTAGAAAATCAGGGTTCTTACTATAAGCTAAAGAAGATTTTTGAGCCATTTGAGAGTTTAGCATTGTCTACTCTTTTTTCCTTATGTGCAGTATGTTATAGTATTAACTCATTCGAATTACCTCATTTGCATGTTTGAATTTCTTGAAAATGTTTGTGGGAAGACGAAACAAAAAATAAGTATATTTATTGACAACGCACACTATAGTAGTATTGTTGATCTATTATACTCTCACATATATAAAAAATTATGATTTTTAGTAAGCATGTCCTTAAGTATGGTGCTCTCATTTTTAGAAAAAACTCTACAGTGTTGTCAATGTCGTGTGACAGCATCCATGCTTCTTAGATAATTCATGTCAGAAAAAAAAAGGCTCACGCTTTCTCCCATTATCCTCGGTGCCAAGGTCACTTTGATTTTGGTCCAAATTTGCTTCAGCAACCGCGGTGTCCTACCACCAGTCGTGAAAAAAATAAATAAACTACAAAGGTCTATGTACAAGGATGTAAATCCTTTAAACAACTTTTGTGTGGTATAATTAAGGTTTAACAAGAGAGAAGTACCTTCAAATTCTTCACAGGAGTCAGAGATGATTTGACACCATCAATTTCACTGCCAGAGGAACTGCCTGATTCTGAGTCTGGATGACAAAGGAAACATACACAAATGAAAATGAATGCTCAAAAGAACAGCTTACTGAAAAATAAAACAAAAAAATAAATTAAACTGGCTTCCAGCCTACTAACTATAATAAATATATGCCAAATATAAAAAACTAAGTGTTGATACAATGGTGAGGTTACTCCATGGTAACCTAGAGGTCACAGGTTTAAACTACAAAAACAATCCCTCTATAATAAAGAACAATCCTATATAAGTCTGACCATTATTAGAACTTGCAATGAGAGAAACATTGTACACTAGGATACCCTTTTTATATTTGCCCTTTTGAGTTGCCCCAAAAAATGTATTTGCTTTGCTCTACAGCCTTACAAAAATTGAAATTGATCTATAAAAGCTAAAAAGCACATCCCATCAAATCAAAACTCACCATTGCCCTAAATTTTCCTCAATGTTTTATCATTACAAGATAACACCAAAAGGTGATAAAAATCTTTCGTGCATCCTAACAACATAAAAACTAATTCATCTACATCTGTTATGGATGTGAGGAGAGGTTCACAAAGAGAACTCCAAAACAAATCAGAAAGAGATGCCAACGCTCTCCATAAAGCAAGAAGCCTTACAACATCTACACTGCCAGATCGCAATAGTTAAACATCAGCCCAACAGCATGTTTTCCTATATTGAACAGTAATAATAATTTCATTGATGAGGTGGCCAAGGGGGCACAACTCATTTAAAGAGATCTTTATGTATGATATCTCATAATAAATTACAGTGAAGAAAAAAATCATGGAAGGGTTATTCACTTACAATCTACATCCCCTAAAAGAGGGAAAAGGGAAAAAAAGTGACACAAAATGTGTATTATGCTATGAAGGATCAACCATAGAGATGTCTTATAATTTCTTAAGGACCAGTGGATATTGTATTTTTGGGATTTTTTGGTGATAAAAAATATTAAAAAATAATCTCTCTATTAGGAAGATGTTATTCTAATATCATTACTTCAGGGGATCATGTTTAGGGATACTATGTTATTTTGTTCCAAGCTTAATATAAGTGCACTCTATTATTTCTGTTACATAAAAATTAATTTTGATATCTAGTTATTGAGTTTCAGTGCACCTCATTCACTGATAATGCCCTTTAAGGTACCAAGACTCGCAATCAAGCCAGACATAGACAATTCTCCCCTTTAACATCAATTATTACTTTTTTTCTTTTTTTTCCGAAATTCATTAGAACAGAGTAACAATTAAGTTCAGCAATACTATGAAAAATATTTTGCTTTACAGATCCCATATATCTATACTTGCCTAAACCTGCACTGGATCTAAGATTATTCATATACACTTGCATGAGAGGAATACTTGGGTGGGAATGTTTCATTGGGAACAAAGCAATTTGAACATAACATGTAGGTGGGACCCAAACTTTTATTTTAAATTGGTTAAATAATGGGACCCAATTTCTCTAATCCAATAATATTTTGGCATTTTGGTGGGAACTTCCCAGCTAAGAATTTCTCCTATAGAACTTATGTAGCATTATCAGGATCCAAACAACCAGCCAAGATATGATATATTGGTCCTATCATCGTAGCAACACTGAAATGGGTTGGCTCTTTATCTTATTCATGCCAAGCCTAGGGAGGGAGAGCCCTAATTTGATTGCTCGGACCATTTCAGTGCCATCACAAGAATGAGGGAGACACGCAATTTCATTTTAGATTAAAATTATGACTTGAATCTAAATCAAAACGAAAAAGGTGGTCCATTGCATATGAGACTCTTTGCCGTGCAGGCTATAAGGATGGTCAAATATATGCAGCTTTACCCTACAATGCGGAGAGGTTATTCTGTAATTTAAAACATTTGACCTCCATATTGCAATGGAGGAATATATATGTTATGCCAAAGCTCATCTTCAAAACTAAAACCAACAAATCAAGACTCTTCATTTAAAGAAAGAAGAAGACTGAAATATAAGATATCATTTACACTTTATCAGTTATTTGAAGTATTATCAAACAAGTTTATACTAGATCAAAGACAAGATTCAAAGCATACAATAGGCAAGAGGAAGGTCATTGAATAAATAATGCATCTTCAATCACAAAAGCAAACTGATGATTCCATGCACAAAATCTCAAAACAATTTTTTTCTCAAGAGAGGACAAACAGGCTACGCACCACTTGATGATGAACCTGATTCCCTGCTGACACTACATGAATTTTTGTTCTTATGGGCAGTATCCCTTTCTATCTCTACTGGAGGGAAGCTTGAAACAGGAGGATCATGGCCACCAATGTCCAAATCCTCATCAGCAGCATCATTTTCTAAAGCAAAACAATTAATTTTGAAGACACAGAATTTATCCTACACAGGGTGTCAATGAATAAGTAACCATCTATCATTCATATGAAACCAGAAATGACCTTTGCAAGGTTGCATTGATGAATTGCTAAATCCAGACTCATTGTGAAGCTGCAATAGAATGAAACCAAATGAAGAAACTCATATCCATGTTGCAACCACATAACAAATTAGCCAATATATGTCACCATGAAATGCAATATCGGCCATATAAGTATTTGGGGTGCCCAATACAGTGACAAAATTGTGTTATGTGACAGTATTGGCAATATATTAGCTGATATTATCTACAAAATTTGCATCCAATAAGTTGATAATGATATGGTCTCAACCAATACTGATATTTTCATCCATGTATGTCTCTCACACACACACAAGGAGGGAGGTGGGCTTCACTCATGTAAACTACAATACCTCCATTTCGCAAGGCTCAGCTTTTGTCAGGTTTTTCCCTTTTTGGCACAAATAGTCATCCAAGAGCTTCCTCAACTTGAACAGCGTATTGTCACTGAGTGCATAGATATCAATCTCTATCTCATCCTCACTGGTTTGATCAGCACTGGAGCTACTTTGTTTTAAAAACTCAATTATGCTTTCTGGCAATTCCGCCAATAAAGCCTCCAATTCCATGCTCAATTTGTGCTTGTCCTCATCTGTCATAATCCTCTTGACAGGATCAAGTCTCAGTGTACAGTTCATAGGCTGCACTTTCTTTTTCTTCATAGGTGGAATTTTATCAAATGTTTCGGTTTCCATTGGCATATCAGCATTTGCATGAATCCTTTTCTCTATCGATCTCCATCTCACTTCAAAATATTTACTCAAGGTCTTGGCCATGTAGTGGACATCTTGTCCAGGTGGATTATAAGTCATTGCATTAGAGAAAGTAAGCCTCACATCTGCGGCAAAACCCATAGGACTTAAATATTCACCTTTACCTATATTGCCTTTGATTGTGCCCAAATCCATTGGATGCTTGATGACCGTGAAGTAATCCGGAATGTTCAACTTTACAACATCTACAGGTGCATTGAAAACCCAACCAAATTGATGTGACATCATCTGATTTAGCAGGTTCTCACATTGTTTCATCAACATAGCATTTGAAGTACTTCCTGGCAGAGCCTGCTTCACTGGTTCAACACGTCCTGGCAGACCTCTCTTTGTGTGAGGACCATTATTCCCTAGAGGGACCCGCTTCGTCCCTGGTCCAGATTGTTCAGGTGCCCTCTGCATACTCTCAAAGACAGGTCTCTTCAGCCCATCACTACAACTTCGGATGTCACTGACTGGTGATAAAACCACTGCATTTGTAGCCGATGCAACTTTCTTCTGCAATAGTTGGACCCGTTCAAGGTCCCTTTTCAGCTTCAGTTCCAAATCCTTCCTTTCTGATTTTGACATCTTTGAAAGCGAGATAACTTGTGTAGGAACGCCAAACCGGTCATAACCATCCACATTAAGACTAATACACTTCCTTTGTGGCTGACAGGAATCCTCTGATAGAGTCATCTCTGTATCTACTCTGCCTGAGCTTCCAAATCCTTCTGACACCGCCATTGTCTCCATAGCATGTCGGTAATCATGAACAAATTTAGTTGAATTCCCTTTACAGGAATTCCTTGATTTCCCCATCACGTGTGTCAAGGTGTTCTGAAGGCAACTTTTTGATTCCTTCTGTCCAGTGTACACTGCAGGAGCAGTTGGTCCCATATTAATGACTTCCAATGTCATAAATCTTGAGACTTATCCTTTATCTAACAATGTTCAAAACACTGATTTCGTAAATCTGGCATTCCCTAGAATTTAAAGCCTGCCTTTTATACAACATCATAGCCAATTTTTCACACAACCCTCACCTCTCCCCCCCCTAAAGAAAAAAATTTAAAATAAAATTGAAGAAATTTTTGTATGCTTACCCTGCAATCTGCAATTCAACTATGCAATTCAGTTTGCCTTGATACTCATCTACGCAGAATGAAAGGGTAGAAAATATGCAGGATTACCATTTCTAGTCTGTAGAAATCAAGTTGTATCTTTGTGAAAATTAGGAACTAACTTGAATCTATGAGGAATCTTGAGGATCAGATTGGACACCGCGTCCTATAGACCACAATAAGATAACTATTGTCATCAATATGACATTTATAACTGAAAAAAGGTAATCTAATCCCTGTTACTGAGGATTTTAACGTTACATAGAATAATTACATTACCGCCACTTTTTCCATGCCCTCATTCCTAAAAATCAAGTGATTCTATCCCAAGATTTAGGCCCAATTATGAACTCAGGTAAATAAATAATCTCAACACAATCCTTTAATTTGAACTACTTTTTTCAACAAATTATTTTTCAACACTCATTTTTCAAAACGTTGGCAAATGGCAATGGATCAAAATTCATGCCAATCCAACATCCACTTCAAAGCTATGAAGAATTGAAGACTTCCATCGTGCCATTCCTATGTTAGAGAACTCAGAAGATTACATTCCCTTGCAACTGTATTATTCAGTCTAGTAATTATTTGATCCTAGCAAACAACAACAAAACCTAAATCTGCAGCTTGGGGTTGTTAGTCGATGATGTCCTTTACCAGTATGAGTCGTCTTCCCAGCTAAACTCCATTTCAGAAAGATACTATCGCCCTTTCTCAAGAAAACCAAAAAAACCGCATCTTCACTCCTTACACTCACTCTCCCACTCTCTCAGATGCACTCTTAAAATCTCACGAGCACCCCCTTCGAGTGCCACACTTCGCTAGAAACACAAGCTGCAACAATCATCACGCAATTCTCAAGACTAACCTGAAACTACCATGCAGAACTAGAATACCCATAATCAAAATCGAAACAGCAAATGAGCACAATATTCTTCAATAAAAATCAAGGCAATGATTAATTCACAAATTTGTACCCATCAGAAGATTCATTGTGAAAAATTTGCTGCGCTTTGTCCGTAAAAGTAGTTATATTGTCGCAATTTGAGCATGACTAAACGAATAATGCAACAATAAAATCTTAATACGATTTTGCAAATCAACAAACAGGTGAGAGAGAGATGCAGCTACCCCTGGTCAAATCAACAAGAAAATCGAATTCATCAGCTTCTTTGTACCCAAAAAACCAAATTTTATTGCATGAAAACCCTAACTTTTCTTGGCTTACCCAATTTAACCCAGATTATAGTTTTGGATCGTAAAACAGCCCGAACTCCAAAAACCCCAAAATGGATCTGATTGTCTTACTAAACGGAAGATTCTCCTACGTTTTACGGGAGAATCTCCGACGGAGCAACGTGTTGAACAGTTGAGTTTTGACTTCTGCTGCCCGATAACTCGAGAGTTCGATGACGAAAGGAAGAGGGACTCTGAGAGAGAGAGAGAGAGTGAGTGAGTGAGTGAGTGAGAGGATACAGAGGCCGCGTCGTCGTGCTGGGCAGAGAGACACAGGAAGATCAAGAGTCCTCGAAGGACGGGGAGGAGACCAGAGGAGAGGGAGGGAGAAAAAGGCGTGTGATTTACAAGAAGTGAAGACACGATGCGTTTAGGGTTATAGCGTGCTCGGCACAGGCACTCTTCACTTAAAAATCCTCTTACCATTTTGATATTTTAAAATATCAAAAAATAACTTTTTTTTTATTTTAAATTTTTATTTAATTTTTAATTTTAATTTTTAAATATGTTGTTTATATCAAATTTATTAAATTACGAATTTCAATAAATAATATAACAAATAAAAATATAAAAAATGCCACTCACATTTGGTTAAATTTACTAATTCCAATCATCTTCCTTAGTTTATAATTTTTTTCAGTTATAACAAATAATCTCTTCCCACTTTATGAGACAATATTAAAATTTATTGATTATATCTGTTGGGCCCCAATATAATGGCCCATAAAGTGGGGCCTAAACGAAAAGCCCAAAAATTAGAAGACCCAAGATTGCGAAGGCTGCACGGCTCAAGAGGCCCAAAAACACGAGCTGATATCCCAAAAGTCAAGGCCACAACCAAAGTCTGAGAGGCCCCGTTGACTAATATAGGCTCAAGGACATGGCAAATAGCAGATGACATCCAAGTACGAGGACAAGAAGAAGACGCTCGAGAACTTCGAATGCCCCGTCAGGCCGCGAGCTAGTCCAAGAGCGAGTCCGCAAACTCACAAGATAGCAGTGCGTGACACGAAAGGACGAGGACTATCTCTCGCACGGCCGAGAACGCCAACTAAGCAAACCTCGCTGATTTCCAAGAAGCACGCGCCATTATGAAAAGCCCAAACGGCTCCTGACACACCGTATAAGCATAGCTGGCATCCCTGACACGCTATATCTGCAGGCAGGCGTCGCACCCAAGCAACTGGCGACAGGTGTCCCTGACGTACTTGCCACTGCCGCAGAACAGGTGGCCGGCCACTCGTCCACTCGATGACCGCCACGTGTCTCCTCCTCAAGGGAGTGATTTCCCCTATAAATTCCCAGCAAAATCCCTTTCCAAGGGGCTTTTTTCCTTCAGCTCATTCTAAACGAAGAAGAAAGAGAGAGCTTTCAAATGAGAAAGGCTGAGGAGAAAAGGGGAAGATATTCCCAAAGCTTATATTTTGTAAAGACTTCCTCCCATAGTGAAACATTTCTCAAGGCCCAGAGCCTCGTGATTTTTCCTCCCATTTCAGAGGAGGTTTTTCACTTAAAATCTGATTTTTATCCCTCCTTTCTACATCTCACACACTTACACATTTGTGTTGTACTGGACCCTAAAATCTAAGACGCAACACTTATGATTTATTGTATGTCATATATTTAAAGTAATAATGATAAAAATTCTATAGAAATTTGATAATAAGTGTATTTTTTTAAAATAAAAAATCTAAGAATATGTTTGTACTTGAATATAGTTTCCAGCTTGATTATGTATAGATTGTTATAAATATGATATAATATATTTGGACATATCATAATATATTATTAGTAAATTAAAAATTATACCTATTAATCACAGGTCATAAAAATATTATTTGGTTCTATTTTTAAGGTTATATATAAATGATACATTTATAAGTCTTAAATAGTAATATATGGCCTTTGATTATATAGAAATAATTATAATTCAATTTTTGATATTTATCTTTTGTTGGTAAGATTATCATTGATCCATTGTTTTCTATATTTTAACATGATTTTGGCATGTCTTTTGTATTTATACAATTTGGCATATTTGATATTGAAATTACAAATTTAAGTATGATTATATTTTTGTACAATTCAGTATAATTGAGTATCAATTTTAGATTATACATGTTATATTTTGCGAGATAATATTATTGGCCTTTCAAATTTCAGATCATGTTATCATCCAATATGTTTATTTGATATATGTCAACATATAAAATTATACATGCCTTATTAAGTAATTTGCACATTTTATTTTTATTTTGCTAATCCCTCTAGTTTAGCCGGTTTAGATTACTTGCAAGAGTTTTAGGTCAAAAAATTTATTGTTCGGTTATTTGTTTAGAGGGTTGTAATCAATTTAATGTCTTGTTGTAAATTAATGTTTTAAAATATTAATCTTTTAACTTTCAATAATTTTGATGTATTGTTGTATCCGGTTGATAATAATGTTAGGATGATGATGTTTAAGTTTGAATTTTATATTTTTGAAAGTTAGTTTCGATACTCTGATATTATTAATGTGACGACTCACGTCATAAATCTCATTATACAATGACCGACTCAAAAGACATACACAGCGAGTCGATATTCACAGGACCCAATAAACTTTGTTACGACAATGGTGGCGCCGACGTCAACCCAAATACATTGCGACATCAGACTATGTTAAGGAAAAAAATACCTATCAATGCTGAAAATAACACATGGAAAAATTCTGCAGAAGCTAAATTCTTCATAAAGTTAACCAAATGAATCTAGAAATTTTGACATCATCAACCGATATCATATCATCGATCTATTGATCTAGGAATTAAAATTATTTACAGCCATATATTACAGTCCAAAAACATACAAAAGCTATCTAAAGTCAACATGACATATAAACTGACACCGAACAAAACAATACAAAACCTTAGGCCTCTAACTGTTTTTCAGAAATTAAATTACATCACAGACTGAGACCTAGAACTTGAATTAATTATATTACAACTGTTAGAGACATTTATCTAATTGGCATATTCTGTGACCGTATGTATAAGTGTATTGATGTCGGGTTGTCGGGTTAACGTCTGTCATGTCCGTTCTGCACTCTAGTCGCTCGAGCCATCCGAAAATTCCTCCGCGCTCGCCCGGCGCTCGCTCCTTGCTCGAGCCGAAAAACCAATAGGTTGGCCGCTCAATGCGCGCTTGAGCCCCGCTCGAGCGCCGGTTCAACGGGCAGATTTTTTGAACACATTTTTGGCTCATCTATAAATACTAGCCTTATGTTTTGAAACCCTAAGTACTCTAAGCACGCCACAACCTCTGTAGACAGTGTGTGGAGCTATTGAGAAGACATCCCTTCATGCTTTAATTGAGTTAGCTTATCTTGAGAAAACTAAAAGCTTCATCTTTGAACTCCATGTTCTAAAGGTTTGTCTCATTATTTTTCTATCTCTTTGAACCTCAAACTTTTC
>JAOVVI020006595.1:0-15487 GCA_028571085.2 Nepenthes alata | reverse complement strand
AAATTCACCAAATCAAACACATATAAAGGAAAATGCACCCCAATCTCAGCTGAATGAACAAAGTGGAAAATATGATCACAGGGAGGCAGCAGAACAATTGGAGCAAGTGCTTCACAATGGGTCAAAAAGGGCCGGTCAGTAAAATGATACAACATCACACACAGTGAAAGGAAGAGGAAAAAGAAGCACACACAAGTTTTACGTAGAAACTCCTTCTCGATTAAGAAAAAAAAAACGGGACACTTGGTTCACAAACAGATCCACTATATGAGATTTGGTAACACAAACCATACGACTACACAAGTCCAATAGGTGAAAACTGAATAATAGAGCACGAGAATATAAAAACCTCACACTTTGTATTTCATTCACTACTCTCCCTTTCTTCACAATCTTTCTTTCCTCTTTCTCATACACTTAGATACTTTTCACCGTTTACAATATACGTTTATATTGTTGATCTGCCGAATATTATATTCCTAATAAAATCTGTCCCTACCAACAATATCAAGATACTCTACACAAACGGCGTCCAGATATCGCACATATCATCCTGATATCACGCATACTCAGAAAATCTTCTGAGTTGGCACCCATAGGCTCTACTAGATTCTCTGATTGACGGTCAATCATCCATTGACTGGCTTCTCTTCCAAGCCATTCTTCCATCATAATCCTCAGGCGTTTTCATACCAGTAAAGGGAAATGGTAAATTCTGTGTGCCTGTCCTCGACTGTTTTTCAATATTGCGCGCCTTCAGCTGCTTTGTTTGCCCCTTGGTCGTCCGCGCACCTTCAGCGGTCTGTGCTCCTTCCATTTGCCTTCTTGGTCATCCGCACACCTTCAGCCGTCCGCACTCCGTTCATTTTTCTTCTTAGCCAGTCAACACATTGACTGACCATTTTGGCATTAAAGAGCTGCCACAGCCGTTTGCCTCTTGGAGCTTCTACGTGCTTTTGTCTCCTTGGTCGATCAATGTATTGACCGGCCGTTTGCTCCTAGCAAATTCCCCGCGTCTTCCTTTAACTGGTCAACCCTTTGACCGTGATTCTCATTCAAGCAATCGACAAACTTTGCGCAACCAAACAAAATGACATAGCCTGTCATTGTGCCCCAGACACCTTCCTTGGCCGGTCAATACTAGATATATGTTACGAGTTTTACATTGGAGAGTTTGAGGTAGAACCTCTAACTTATAAGTTTGGGAGGCTCTCCCCCCATAGGGCGTTCTTTTGGAATGGGCTCTTCCCCCGAAGTTGTACTTGTATTAGTGGTTCGAGGAAAGAGCCCACCCAAAAAGGACACCTTATGGGGGAAGAGCCTCCAAACTTATAAGTTTGAGGTTCTGTCTCAAACTCCCATATGTGAAACTCACAACATTCTTCCTTGCTTGAAGGACTGTCAAACTCGGTGGCTTTCACTTTGAGACGTTTTACTCCATCTCAACGCACCGGTAGCAAGTCAGCCTCTCCCCAATGAGCCCTTTCCGAGAGTCAGGACCACTCTCAATGAGAGCATCAACATCGTGAATATAAGTTCAGGGCAAGAACCCACTCCAAATGAATACTCTATGGGAATGAGAGCCCTCAAATTTATAAGTTAAAGATTATGTCTCAAAGTTTTTAATATGGAACTTACAACCATGTGGCACCACTTTGATGACTATTGGCGATGTAAGGAATGTTGATCGGCAGCAAATAATGGCAGAGGCTTGAGGTATTATATGTCAGTCGATATTTGACATCCTATCAGATGACTAACAATGGTGACTAACATGCCATCCTACGGCTATTGCGTTAACTAGAGGCATCACTAGTCAATGGCCTGCAGCATATAGTGACAATATGGGTCTCATTGTAAAAATTTATTAATAGGTATCGGCAATCATTATTAAATAATAAATGTGTTTAAATTTTTTTTTTTAAGAAAGAAGAAGTTGTTTTATGAAATTTAAGCATATTTTCATTTTACTAGAAAAATATTTTGTTGATTTAGTTTTTTATATGTATCAAATGTCAAAAAAATAAGAAAAATACTATTCAATAGTTATCAAATATAAATAAGAAAATTATTATCCATCAAATATTTTTGTCAAAAAACAAATGGAGCATACAATTTTTATTATTGTTTTTGGTAGAATGAAGATCCTTATAGAACCTCATAAGTATCACTGGACTTCAGTCCCTAGTGTCATGCTAGGAAGAGTTAGGGGCTGCGGTTTATACTGCGATATCGGCTCCATACCCTGTATAAAAATAAGATTATTTTTATTCTATATTTCATAAATTACCTAACCACATCAAAAGAGAAGTGATTAAGTAAAAAATAAGTTAAAAAATATCCTCAATTTTTATATTCTTTCTACAATTATGTTACGGAGGAGGATTCCAGAAGGCAAATTTGAAAGAATTACATCTTTTATAAACATGGAGATACCTTTTTTTTTTATATATATCTTAATCATTATTTTAAGTGAATTATTACAATTAAATCATTTAAAAAATTAGTCAAAATTAATTATTTTAAAATATTTAAATTTATTTAAAAATAGATGACCAAAATTAAAAAATAAGTTACTTTATTTTTTTAAAAGATAGAACCCCTTTAATTTAAAATAAAATAACCCATAAATTTTAGTTAAAATTTATTTTATAATGTATAATATTAACATATATATATACAATATATTAAATATTATCTTACTTTCTACCATTTTATGGTTTTCAAATTAATTTCAACTATTGAAAAATTAAATATTTAAAAAATATTAACAAAACTCATAATCTTCGTTACATAAATATATATATATATATATATATATATATAATTTTTTGTGGGGGAGGTTAAAAGAGCCGCACCAAACAAAAGAAAGAGAAAAAAACACGTTCGGAGCTTACTGAAGATGCGTCCATGCCACGTGGCAGAAGATGAGTGGTTTGTTTTTTTGATTTATTCCGATTAGTTTATCTTGAGCCTCCTCTCTGTCCGTTTCATTCATCGCCACAAATTTACAAATAATAATACTAATAATTTATTTAAAAATAAAAATGGCATTTAAATATTTTTTATATACTTATTTTGTTAAAATTATTAAGATTAATATAAAGAGATGAAAATTTAAAATAAAATAAAATATATATTTATTTTTAATAATTTTAACATAAATAAATAAAATAATGTTGCCGAACCATCTCTTGCTTTCTCTGGGAGAGTTTCTTCGTTAGATGCCCAAGTCTCATCCACAATTACACACACTCCGTACCACCGTCTCCGTCCGATGAGAGTTTCTCAGCGCCTCCATTTCTGGTGTTGCTGAGAAACTCTATTTTCCCTCAAACCACCTGGCTCCATCCTCCATAGCCCTCGAGAACTGTTTTCCTTCTATACAGACTTGTTCTTCTTACGCTTTCTCTCACTCACTCTTTCGCTCTCTCCTCACACACTGCTAACCAAAGATGGACTTAACCACCAAGGTTCACCCTCTCGACCTCCGCTCCGGCTTTATAGCTAGTTCAACTCTATTAGACACTCGAAAAACCTCTTTATTATTCTTTTCTCCTCCATTTTCAACCATCAAACCAACCAAGAGTTCCTTCAAAGCCCCCAAACCCTCATCTCTTTCAAAATCAAAACTCTCCCGAATTTCCTCCAAATTATCTTCCCTTGCTATTGAAACATCCGATTCCGAGGCAAAGACCACCATAGACGATATTGAATCGTTGTTTTCGAACAATTCGAGTGGTCAATTTGATCACAAAAGGGCCAGCAAGCAATCGTATTCCGGTGCTTCGAGCGTTTCTTCGGGGGTTAGGTTGGAAAATGTCAGCAAGAGCTACAAGGGAGTAACTTTGCTGAAAAATGTGAGTTGGGAAGTGAAGAAGGGGGAGAAAGTAGGGCTAGTTGGGGTAAATGGGGCAGGGAAGACTACCCAGTTGAGAATTATAACGGGGCAGGAACATCCAGATTCGGGGAATGTGATTAAGGCGAAAGAAAACATGAAGATCTCGTTTTTGAGTCAGGAATTCGAGGTTTCCATGAGTAGGACTGTAAAGGAGGAGTTCCTGAGCGCGTTTAAGGAAGAAATGGAGATTGCTGGGAAGCTAGAGAAGGTGCAGAAAGCGATAGAGATGGCAGTTGATGATTTGGATCTTATGGGGAGGTTGTTGGATGAGTTTGACCTTTTGCAGAGGCGCGCACAGGCCGTGGACTTGGATGAGGTTGATGTGAAGATCAGTAAGTTGATCCCGGAGCTTGGGTTTTCTGCAGACGATTCAGATAGGTTGGTAGCATCGTTTAGCAGTGGCTGGCAGATGAGAATGTCACTTGGGAAGATTTTGCTTCAGGTATACCAAATTTCATTTTGTTTAAATTGTTACTAAATTGTTTTTGCAGTTGATGGGATCTCGAAAATGCAGACAGTTTGGGCCAAAAAAGGTGTTTTGTTAACAATATTCGTTGGTTGCTCTTATATTGCTATTTTTTATTGATAAATTTAATGAATTTGTACACATGAAGTATGGTTGTCTCGGGGGACTAATTTCAACTGTTAATCAATGGCATTACTCGAATGAGTACTACTTGCATAGTTAGACATCTAGTAGTCTTTGATTAGGATTCATGAATGCTCTGGCAAACTTCAAATAGTTAGATGTAAGCTTTTATTATCTTTATCTGTTGAAATTACTAATTGACACCTAAGAAGTATGCATATGGACAGACACCACACGCATGCCAACAGGTTATATTTGTAAAACAAGGATATGACACATCGGGGACACATTTATTAAAATTAAAAATTTTTATCTATAGATATGAGAATATAATTAATAAATAGCAATAGTTTATATTAAATTAGCAATAAAAAGCACATTTCTTGTTTTCTCATCCGGAGAAAATTCACAAGAAACAACAATATACAAGTTAATGGTAAGTAAATATAAATGAGTTGTATTATAACATCTTAAAAAATGGCTTAAATCTTCTCTAATTTATGTGACAAATCCATTTTTTATAAGTTATAAAAATCCAATGCATCCAAAACATGTTGGAGTAAAAAAAATAACAAAATTTGGCATGTGTTGGAGCATATTTGACCCTTGTCGGAAATTGACATTTTATCTTTGGGAGAGTGTATGTGCTTCTTAAATTCACACACTTTTATGTTGTTGTAGTGTAGTTGTACCCATAACCTCATGAGCTGTATCATTTAAAGTATGCAGGGCCTGCTGCAAAATATTGCTGATTTATTCTCCAAATTCTATCCTGCTTGATCTTAAGTGATGCTGCGAATTACTGTTGATATGTGTGCTTTCCTGTAGGACCCGGATTTGTTGCTATTGGATGAGCCTACAAATCACCTTGATCTTGACACAATTGAGTGGCTAGAAGCATATCTTTACAAGCAAGATGTGCCAATGGTCATTATATCTCATGACAGAGCTTTCCTTGATCAGCTGTGTACTAAAATTGTGGAAACAGACATGGGTGTTGCAAGGACATATGAGGGAAATTATTCCAACTATGTTCTTGCAAAGGCAGCGTGGATTGAAGCTCAAAGTGCAGCATGGGAGAAGCAACAGAAGGAAATTGAGCATGCAAAGGATATAATTAACAGGTTAGGTTCCGGAGCTAACGAAGGCCGAGCATCTACTGCTGAGAAGGTAAATTGATATTTAATTAATCTCATACGGATGTGGTACGCTCATTTACATTTTCTTTATTACTTTAAAACTAGAAACATCCATTCTTATGGTTCTATGTTAGTCTTGCTTGCTTACTGAATTGAATATGTGGTTTTACTTTGAAAAATATTACTCTTACTAGAAGTTTACTATACTTTTACCAAAAAAATGATCTGACACTCGTTAAGTGATCCATTTTCCTTTATTTTTTATTGAGTGGGCTTACATAATAGGAGTCATGTCATTATTTTCAATAAAATGATAAGAAATTTGTAAGAGAGGTGTTGTTTCTCTTTAACATCTATTTGTCCTCCGTTGTTGTGGAAGCTGTGCATGGAGCATTATTGACTGTTCCATGCTAGCTCTATATCTGTGTCCTGTTTTGATGTACTATTTGTATTACAATGTGACAACTCTGACTCCTTGGGTTTCTTTTTTATTTTAAATTTGATATTAATGGGGAATTAAATGGAGTTTATTTGCTAATACAGTAATAAGCAGGCGGTGCTTACAAGTTTCAACTAAATAGGGCCTTACTGATAAGTTGTTAACTTCAAATATTTTTACAAATGTATAGTTGTTTAAACCTTCGGATCATAAATATAGTATATTTAACTTGCACAGACTCATTAAAATGTCGTAACACGTGTACTATGTTATTTAATGCATCCTACATTGGTGACCTCAACAAACAGGCAGTTGATACATTCGAATAATTCTTTCTGTGATGGATATTTTTTGAGTTGACACTTTGTTCTTAAATAATTGAAAGTAACTTCTAAGAACTATCAGCGTTTATGAATCTAGGTTTTAGCAGTTCAACAAAATCCTTAGGAAGACAATAGAGCTGACCAAAAGAGTTTACACAGACAGACATTATCTAAGTCCCACTGTTTCAACAGTTGTATCCCTTTTGTATTGCTTCACGTGGCAATTCTGAATCCTGATAAGCACCTGTACTTGAATTTTTTTTCTTGATCTGGCTTGCCTTTAGTCCAAATCCTTATAGATGCATGGATGAAAATATCAGTATCGATCGTAGTTGTATTGGTATTAGCCATATTAGGCAAAATTTTTTTGAAGTAGAAACTGCAGAATGTATTTGGTAATGTATCCTTCGTATTTGCAAGGGCACATTTACATGGTGGTGAGTGGAGTCAATTGATTCCACTGAATTTTTTTTACTAAATAAAAAGAAATTAGATATAAATTACTGAAATTTTTATCAACCCCACTGAAAATTTTTTTATTGGACACTTAAATTTATTTGTTGACCATTGCGATCCATTTTTTCTCTATGAAATTAGTTGATTTTCACTTTTTTAAAATAAACAATAACACAATTGTTTAAATTTAATTTGTTAAAAATATCAAAAATATGGAAGTATAAACCTCACTCAAATTTATGGATTTGCTCCAATGTTTCGAGTGTATTAGCCGATATTTTAAATATCGGCTATTATATTACTGTTACAATAATATATTATGATTTTGTTGCGGTATTGGAAAATGTAGTGATTTTATTGTGACATATCACAATGGATTTGATACTGTTCCTTCATCTGCATGCACCCATTTCAACTCAGATTCCCAATCTCACCAACATCTCTAGGAAAAGCTGAAAACCGGGCCATGCCATTTTTTGTTCCCATTCTCTTGCTGAAAAGCAGCAGTGAATGCACAGTTGTTGATGGTTCTCTTCATCACTATTACCTGGCACACATTTGTTTTGCGGGATGACTTCTAATTCTTTCAACTTGTCATGTGTCAGAAGCTTCTGGTCTCAGCTGCTGCTCTGCACCATATACTTTCCCCCTGGGATATTAGAGCTTCAGATTTTTAAAGGGAATTCTACTTTTTCCCTCTATTATTGAGAGAATTGGTCTCAAGTTCTTTTCAAATCTTTGAGATTCAAGTACTTTAAACATAGAAAGGAATTTTCTTCATTTGCCCATCTTCTTTTGATCTTGCTTACTTATCCGGAGCTTACTACCCCTTTGGAATGCTAGCCAGCCAGACTAAATCAAACACATTCGGCCTTCGTGGTCGTGTTTTCCATATAAAGCATACTGACATGACCCGGGTTCCCTTATATCATTCCTTCTTTTCATTGGCATCTCCTGTATAAGCTAGGATGCTTTAGAACGGCAACATTTTCTTTAACTGAAATTTCATTCCCTTGTAAATGGCATCCGAATTATCTTAATTAGGATGTTTGCCTATGACAGAAATTGGAAAAGCTTCAGGATGAGGAACAGATTGAGAAGCCATTCATACGAAAGCAAATGAAAATCAGGTTTCCTGAGCGTGGAAGGAGTGGAAAATCAGTCGTAATGATCAAGAATCTGGAATTTGGCTATGGGGATAATGTGAGTTAAGCTACTTGCTTATGTACTACTACTATGAAGAATACTGAAACTGTCTTCATTACCCATAAAAGAGAAGAAATTGCATTCGGATTTTCGTTTTCTGACGTGCAGGATTTTTTGGCAAGTCAGGTTCTCTTCTGCAAGGCAAATCTGACAATCCAAAGAGGGGAGAAAGTTGCAATTATTGGCCCAAATGGGTGTGGAAAAAGTACCTTGCTTAAACTAATTATGGGTTTAGAGAAGCCAACAAGTGGTGAAGTCATACTTGGGGAATATAATGTTTTACCAAACTACTTTGAGCAGAATCAGGTACATGATGCATCACAATTGGCATCTAAGAAGCATGAATACCGACATGGAATATAATCACAACACTACACCTACTCACACCGACATTGCTCTGTTATTTTTCTAAGAATAAGGAGATGATACATTTGAGTCTGTGAACTGAAAGCAGTAGTTCAACTATAGATATAACAATATAATTATTGGTCAATTGCATTGGTTTATGCTAAATTTATAATAAAAAATATATATATATTTGTTTTCTCATCGAAAACAATTCCACTGAAGAATAAATATAGGTGAATCAATATAAAAGAGTTGTGCTTTAACATCACTGAAAGAAAAAAAAAAAACTGGAGTTTGGATTTTCAATTGTTTATAAATTACAAAGCGATTCCAATTTTCTTTAGTTTGTATTAATAATCATACTTTAGAATAAACTAACGTGTCTAAAATGTGTTGGAGTTGAAAAAAATAATGAAATATTCTAGCCAGAACCCAGAAGAAATGTCGGTACTTCTTAGGTTGGATTATTTGAGAATCTTTAATGTCGTGTTTTCCCCTCCTTTTTGTTTAATATTTGCTCCCAGCACACAGCTGAGGGGGATAAATTATTGTGCGCATTGATTAAACTAAGTATCATCAAATCCATTCTCAGGCTGAAGCTCTAGATTTGAATAAAACAGTGCTCAAGACGGTAGAAGAAGTCGCGGAGGACTGGAGAATCGATGATATAAAGGGTCTTCTAGGGAGATGTAGTTTTAAATCCGACATGCTTGACCAGAAGGTCTCCCTTTTGAGTGGTGGCGAAAAGGTGAATAATTCTTCTTCTTAAAATAAATAAATTAAACTCCATGTCTTCTGTGAGCAATAGAAGTTTCTTGCCTGTTCAAATTCTATTTATTAAAATTGTCAAATTTCTCAATGATTGAGATACTTAGTGAGATAAATAGACTTTATTGTTGTTGTATTAATGATAGAGTATGTTTTCTGCTTTCTTAGGCCCGTCTAGCATTCTGCAAATTCATGGTTAAACCATCAACTCTGCTGGTTCTTGATGAGCCCACCAATCATTTAGACATACCCACGAAGGAGATGCTTGAGGTTTGGTCTTGGCTTTCACTACAATGGCATCTTTGCTTGTTTTATCCTTGAAGCTTCATTACTGACTACCGATTTGAGGTTTTTAATTGGTTATCCAGGAAGCTATATCTGAGTATAGCGGCACTGTGATTACTGTTTCTCATGATCGTTACTTTGTACGACAAATAGTTAATAGAGTAATTGAAGTTGAGGATGGTTACCTACAAGATTATGCCGGCGACTACAATGTAAGTATATTACTCCTTTCGTTATCTTATTGCAATTTTTTGATGTTTTCCTGTTATCTATTTGATCCCTCTTATGTATCTACCAACTGAAATTGTATTATTTTTCCATCTTTCCCCTGTTTGAATTTCCATACAAATTCTAAGGAAAAGAAAAACTTCTGCTGATAATGTGGCTAAACTATAAGTAAAATCTGAAGAGTTTCTCCCTTGAATGTCTTGTTTTCTCCAATTTTTTTGAATCAAATAAAGCCATTAACATACTTTTATTATTGTAGTAAATTTATAGTAAGAGTAGACACATTTATACCATATGGGTTGATCGTCAGTTGCTACTTGCAAGAAAGTGACGGCCAAACTCGAATTGTTTTGCCATGGGGATGCTTCTGCATTTTCATTTGTCACAATAAGATGACTATAACCTACTGTAATTTATTTTATAGTTATGTTATTTGTCCATCCAATTTTACTGCCTTTGTCCACCTTTTTATGAACTTAAATGTATGTAATCTAATTTAATAAATTTGGACACTTGTAAAAGCAAAGTTTAAAAAAAATTGAATTGTTTAGATCAAGGAAGTTAGGAGGGGGAAAAACATTGAAGGAAATTATTTTTTCATGTTTTGATTGTATGAAAAATCACAAGGTAAAAAAAGTTAATAAAAAGTATATATTAAAATTTTCTTATTTAAGGAAAACAATTTTCTTTTATTTTCCTTCATTATTATTTTTTCTTATTAAATTTTTTCCTTCAAATTCTCCTAAATTTAAACAAACCCTTAGAAACTAGATTTAACATAGAACATCACCTTAGAATTGAGATAGAAAATATATATATATATTTAATCTTTTATCAATGTTGTTTCAAATTCATTGAATTAGATAAATATAAGTTAACTTTTTTAAGATAAAAAACAGAGTTGGACAAGAGCAGTAAAAAGGGGAGGATAAAAAGAGATTTTTTTAAATTTCAGGTGGCATGCTTTTTCTCTTAAATCCTAATGGAAGGGATTCAATCTTTCCTCCAAAATTTCTTGGAAACTATTGATTCTGTCATAAAAGGGCCACGCCTTAACTTATGAGAACCTATAAGACTCAATTCCAACATAAATACTAGCCCTAGGTTCTTGAACATAAGTTCTAGCTACAACAATTCTATTCATCATTAATAATATCATTTATATTCAGTATTCATAACAATTATAAAATTCAAAATAACATGAAAATAAATTATATGAAATCTCAAATATTCGTTTCAAAAGTAATATTCATTGAAAATTTCCTTCAAAAATGAATTAATTTATATTTTAATAATAGAGGTCTATCTTAAGAAAAGAAAAGAAAAGAAAACAATATATCGAATTCCATATGGAATAAAGATATAAACATAGAATAAATATGTAAAAGATAAAATCCCAAATAATCAATTTTTTTTTTGAGTTGTTGAATATCTTTTTGATAGATCAATGTGTAATATTTTGAATTCTCATTACAAATGGAAGCCAAACGATCTCTAGATTAATCAAAAGATCTTTTTAAATTGATAGAATCCATTACTTGGCTGAAATTAGATCGTTGGAATGATGTTGAATATTTGATGATACTCTATACCATGCTAAAAAACCAATCTTTTTTTATCAACTATACATTGTCTATCTTAATCCAATTTTCTATCGATACATGCCAAAAAAAATTGATTTGTGCGGATTTTCCTCTAATTAACGAACAAATCTTGATGGAATTGCCACGTATCAAGAGATGTCATTGTATTGTTATAATGTTTAGGTCCTTTTATTTTAATATGGATTTTTTTTCTATCTGTAATTGTTGGGATACGTAAAATACTACGAAAAATCAGAAAGGATGAAACTATCTTTGCTGATCTATGATATACTTGAATAGGAAAATTGCAGAATATATGGATGAATGGGAGAAAAATCAGGATCCAACCCCTTTACCTTAAAGTTAATTTAGTCCGAATCTTGTTATTTTAGTTAGGTTTAAGTCTGATGGAATAATATTCTGTGACTAGCAATTTGTTTGTTTCCAAACAGGCACACACA
The DNA here is from genome assembly GCA_028571085.2 of Nepenthes alata. NCBI lineage: Eukaryota > Viridiplantae > Streptophyta > Magnoliopsida > Caryophyllales > Nepenthaceae > Nepenthes > Nepenthes alata. The sequence continues at coordinate 3,761 of JAOVVI020006595.1, read as the reverse complement.
TTGGCAGTAGAATGCACAAGATTTCCACATTGTGGTGTTTGAAAAACATCAGATATATGTAGCTTTTTCTCTATATTATAGGAAGGTTACTTCCCTGGTTAACCAAATATGATATAAAAGTCAAGTTTTGCACTTGAAGTCTGGCTGGTTGTCGTGGGTCTAAATTGTTCAAGATGATGGTGTTGCCTGTGGATGAAAATATTGATTGTGGCCTTAGTAGTATCAGCTGCATTGTACAATAAGTTTTTATATTAGACATCCACAAATAATTTTTTTTCCTTTTTAGCACAGGAAAAGTGAGATATATACTAAATTTGTAATTACACATCTATTTATGGAGTTTAGTTAATTTATTAAAATGTCTTTTTAGATCATTAAAAAACACTTAAAACTTTTGATCTTTGTCATATTTTATACATTTACAGATCGTATGGATTTAAACTTTCTAAAAAATTTAGAGTTTTAGGCATATCTGAAATGCTTGGATTTAATCTTCCAAAACCGAAGTCTGCATCTGCGACATATCATTATGACTCTTCTGGTGTTGGAGCTTCCCAATATTGATGTATATCGTTTGATATGTATATATATATATCCATTGTGATTGCTTGAAATTGCAGTACTATTTAGAGAAGAACTTGGACGCAAGGCAAAGGGAACTAGAACGGGAGGAAGAACTGGACGAGAAGTCTCCCAAGTTAAAAGCCAAATCCAAGATGTCTAAGGTAAGTGTCCTCCCAAAGATAATCAAGTTAACGAAAACAGCATAGTGAGAGAGAGATAGAACTGATAGTTTGCTTTTAAACAACAGGCCGAGAAGGAAGCTCGGAAGAAGCAGAAAATGGCAGCATTTCAGCACGCAAAAGCCAAATCCAAGGGGTTGAAGAATGCCAAGAGATGGAGTTGAAGGTGGAGTGGGGGTGTTGGGGTCCTCTTTTACTATTGGGATGGAGGCCCCACCTGCTAATTATGTCAGCTACCCACTTTGTCAAGCCGTCGAAGGTTATAATAGAGCTGGTATACAAGGTTTTGTTGTTATTGTATATCTCTACCTGTTAGAGCAGAAAAACTGGGCTCGAGCCGTTGTACTTGAAATATCATGCCATGTTCATTTCTTTGCTTATTGAAATGTGTAAAAAGTAATACAGAAATGAGAATGATCAGAGGGATGAGGAAAATCGTGTTAAGAGATGGAAGGGTTATGATAATGTTGTGTGTTCAGAACTTTGTATAGTAGTGGAGACGACAGGAAAATGTATAATGTGAGTTGAATATTTGAAAATGAAGGCCGAATGAAGTGACTCTGAGGGCCAATGAGTTAGCTCTAGTCAAATTAAATAAATAAAGTGAGTGAATTAGGAAAATTTCGGGGGGAGTTATTGTCTATCCTTAGCCTCTATGGTAGAATCAATCAGGGGGCCTGAGAGACGGTGGTTTACCCTGTGGCGGATGTCAGCGGTTCGAGTTCACTAATCTCCAACTCGTGAACTTAGCCGATACAAAATGATAGCACCCAATTTTTTCGATTCGGCGGTTCGATCCATGATTTTTTATTTATGGACGTTGATAAGATCCTTCCATTTAGCTTAGCAGCACATGTCTATTCTATTATATTCTATAAGTAGTCAATTACTATTCCAGTCCAGGGATATTGCCCGGAGTACCTCCTGGTATAGAATGAGATGATTAAAATGATTAAAAATTGTGCTTGTTATTAAAAAGATATTGTATTAAATTTAGTAAAATGGTAATATTGAATTTAAATAGTTGGTATCTAATATGATTTATAATTTTGTTATTATTTGTGCTCCACACCTAAATTGATGGGACCAGGCAATTTTTCAATTATATATATATATATATATATAGAATAAAACTATTATTAGATTAAAGTTATAATTATAATACCAAAATCATCTTTAGAATATCATTTAAGATTTGTTTATTTATTGATGTATAGTTCTAATATAATGATAAAATTATTACGATATAATATGATGGTTATAACTCAATGATATTTTACATAATACAAAGACTATATTGTATAGATCTAAGTCTTCTTTGGTTAGTAATGCTGTATATCTAAGTTGTCTTACCTTTTTTTTTTTAGACTTTTTACATAGTGAAAATTTCATACTTGGGTTGTCCTTTTTATATTATTTAGTATATACTCTCTAACTTTTATTCTCTTTTCTTTTCTCAATAATTAACATATATTGTTTAATATGTAATGTTAATATTTAAAATAACACATAAAATACTATCATAATCTTTGCTCCCTATCATTTTTATGATAATTTCAACCGTTAGATTGATAAATGAATCTAATACTTATATGGATTATAACAAACCCGTAATTTGAGTTATGTTTGGTAGATTAATTGCCAAAAGCTTTGAAATTTAATGAGTCATTGATCATGCTATAGAAAAACTATTAACAATTTCACTGTTAATTCATCACTTTTGTTGGAAATTTCTCCCGTGAAAAAATTTTGGTCAACATCGTTGACCGGTTGGACAGTCAACGAACGGTCAATATAGTTGACCAATTGAAGATTCAAGTTGACCGGTTTGGCTGAGAATTCTCAGAGAAACAATGAGGACGGTCAACAGGACGTTGACCGGTCTGAATGGAAAAACGGTCAGCAAGGTTGACCGGCTCATTAAAGCAACACAAAACACATGCCATGTCTGAAAAGGGAAAGGTTGACATGCATGTTTAGATAACCTGAAAACGCAAGACTACAGATCTGTTGCTGCTATTGCGGGCATGCGCCACCTACTTCTGAGCTGATACATGCTTCTTGGGAACAGTGCACCAATCATGAAGGATGGCGTGTTGGTCCAACTGCTGCCTAATCCTTCGTATATTCTTATATATATATATGTATGTGTGTATATGAAAAGATACAAGAGAGAGAAGTGTTGTAAACTGAAGAGAGCTGAGCAGAGTATGAGTAAGTGTGTGTGAGAAAGAAGAAAAGAGATGAGAGGAAGAAGGCCCAAATTGTATGTGTGCATTTTTGCCTTTCTGTTTTTGTAATCTCCATCTCATATATAGTGCAATTTTACGGAATCAACGTCCCGTGGTTTTTTCCTTAATTCATAAGGATTTTTTACGTAAATATCGGTTGTCATTATTCTTACTTTCATTCCTTCTTCTCGATCTTTTTGTGCCTGTGACGATAAGCCGCCCTCCTTCCGGCCAACAAGTAATCACCCATTTTTTCTAGGCCGACAACCTCAATTTGGCTAGCACTATTTGTCATTATCATCAATTTAAATTACTTATAAACTTGTTGACATTTTTAATTATTATGTAAAATTTTTACCATTATAATTTTCAATATCAAAATTTTGTCTCAAAATATATTAGTTATTTGAGCAATATAACATTTATGTTCAAAAGTTTTTTCATTAATCTTTATTTCTATATAAAATTTATTTTACTTCTATTTTATTATATTTTAACAATTAAACATAATTGGCAAACAAAATTCCTCAATTCTTCGATAATTATTAGTCTTATAAATAAATTAATTAAAATTATAAAGCTAAAAATTTTAAAATTTTTAAGTTATATGAATAATATTATTCCCACTTAATTTTTATAATATGAGTTTAAGTCTCATCATTTTTCCTTTGCTAGTTATTAGTCTTAATACAAAAAAAAAAAAAGATTACTTTCCAATTTCTAAGCAACAAGAAATTTCCTTTCTAGTCACATCGATTAATAAGGTAAATATATCAAAGCATTCAAT
>JAOVVI020006594.1:0-15491 GCA_028571085.2 Nepenthes alata | reverse complement strand
TTAGTCGAGCCGTCGAGCCGAGCCGAGAGCCGGCTTCATCAAGCCGTTTCAAAGCCGGATTAGAGCCGATAGTGTTCGTTCCTCTTCGTCTTCCTCGATGCGTTTAACTCCATCTACCATTTAAATCAACCAATTGCTGAAGTATTAGTGGTCCATTTAGTGTTGATAACTCTCTCATTCATTGACAAATCAATTCTCGGCCGATTTGAGTACGTAACGTGCGTCTGAGAAAATTGATAGTTTTGCCTATAAATTAAGCGTTCTGGCTTTGTCCCTGGCACCCAACTCAAGCATTATACCATCTAAAGGAGTAAGGAGTATCCAGAAGCTCGAAGCCAGTCTGGATATCACGTCCTGAAAACAGAGCACGTAAATGGCGGAAGATATAAACTTATTGATTATTTCGCTTTAATGATTATTTAAGCCATATTATTTACTAACAGGACTATCATATGAGAATATGGGAGTAGAGTGGTAGACTATCTCTAGAAAACATATCGGCAGCCGCAGCATAAAATGTGTGAAGAGGCAAGAGGCCACATCAGAGACATCCACATGGAAGAGCAAGAGCCGTTAGATAGAGCAGTGGAGGATTGTGGTTTAGTTGGCAAAGAAAGGCAAATCACTACCATCCATGTGGCGCAGCATCAAGCGTCAGAGGAGGATCTTGGTTTAGTTGGCAGAAAAGGTGAATCACTACCATCCACTTGGCACATCATCATGCTGGGTTTATTTACTCCCTTATAAAAAATTTAACAAATAAATGTATCATTGAAAAATCATACAATATATATACAAAGTTTAAAATATTGTAAACTGGCTGCAGTAAAAGGCCAAAGTGACAAATGTCGGAGTGGGCATTTGCAAGAGTAGACAAATGCCAAAGTGACAAATGTCGAGTGACAAATGTTGGAATGGGCATTTGCCACAGTAGAAAATGTCAAGGTGTGCAAATGTTGGAGTGAGCAAATATCGGAGTGACTAATTTGTTGAAGTGGCAATTACCGGAGTGGCAATTGCCAAAGTGGTGCATAAGATCGAAGTGGATTTCATGCCGGAGTGGATCTGCAGCCCAAGTGAATCTGCAGCCCGAGTGGTGCATAGTCGGAGGGTGGAATGGAGGGTGCACATTTGACCTTCTAGATAGACAACTTGGCATAGCAAGTAGGTTACTTGCAGAGTATACATCGTCTGTGTAGAGTAGGTAATTGACTTACAGATGATGCGTCGTCTGTGAAAAAACACAAGAACTAGTGAAAGTGTAAAAAATGACAAAGTTGATATGACAAATTCTCTACAAGATCAGGCCAAGTGAGCAGATAGAATTTGGGTCATGGGTCATTATAAAGCGCATCAGGTGCTTCAAGAGAGTGTGTGTGCGATGAACCTTGTGTGGAACGGATGGTGGAACGGAGCAAAAATGAAGTGCGAAAGGGAGCTGTTACTGTTTGCCGTTCACCACCACACTAATTAGAGAGTACAAAGTACCACCAATGAGAGAAGAAAAGTGAGGGAAGAGGGAAAGAGATTTTTTTTTACTTTGGATATTATTTTCTTACTCTGTCTCAGATGAGTTACTGGAACTTTGTCTCAGGGGGTTTGTAACCGATTTTAGATAGTAAAATTTTTTGTAATTGTCCCATAATTTTTTTCTTGGTTGAAAAAAATTATTCACATTAAAATATTATAAATTCTTGCATTTATTGTGCTCACATTCTTGGTTGTTGATAGATGACAGAAGGTTTGGGTTTTTCATTGCATCGGATCAGGGTGTATTCTGGTTGAACCCCAACAAATGGTATCAGAGACAAATTGCAAACCTTAAATTTGATGACATCAACGTCAAGGAGTTCTTCATTTAATGTGGAGTAATTTAATAAGTAAAATAATTTTATCCTTTGGTAAGCAAGGATGAGAAATATTTTAGCCCGAAAAGAAACTATAAAAGCACATCGAATGAAGGAATAGATGTCGGAGAATATGACGGAGGAAGAGTGGCAAGATAAGAGGGATCTTACTAATTGTCTGATCAAGTTGTGTCTTACGGATAACACTCTTCAGAAGGTCATTGGCTTATCAGACCTAGCAGAGGTCTGGGAAAAACTTGAGAGCCGATATAAGTCCAAGTCCTTGACAATAATGTTTCATACGAAGAAGTAGTTCTATGGCTTGCGTATGTTGAAAGGGGAAATTTTTGAGAAGCAATTGGATGAGTTTAACTAAATTTTAATGTAAATGTCGGTCCTTGATGAGAAGATCAAGAAGGAAGACAAAGCATTGGAATTGCTGGCATTTTTTCCGACATCGTATGATCTAATTGTTACGACACTTCTGTTCAGGAAAGACATGCTCAGTTTATATGAGGTCATCGCTTCTTTACTTATGAATGAGTCAAGGTGGAGAGGAAGCGGTGAGGCTCGAGTGGAGTCGAGTCTACTTATAATTACTAGCAGTCGGGGATGTGAAAAGTCAAGGGATCGAGACGACAAATTGAAGAGAAGTGACGGCCGATCCAAGCTTTTGGAGAAGACGTGCTTCCATTGTGGTAAGAAGGGCCAGATGATATAGGACTGCCCGCAGAGGAAGTAGAGAAGGAGGGCGGAGGCAAGTGTCAAGATAGACGGGATCATGATCATGATGATCAGGCCACTATTGATCTCTATGGAGACCTTCTGATTGTTCACGCGAGGGAAACACAAAACCTACTGAGCCAGGAGACGAGTTGGATGATGGACAGTGGTGCCTCACACCATATGACACCGAGGAAGTCCCACTTCATGAGCTATACACTCGCAGACCATGGGGTATTGAAGATGGATAATAGTGGCTTGTCGAGGATTGTTAGTATCGGGAATGTTTGCTTGCTAACAAGAAATGGGATGAAATTCATGTTGAAGGGCATGAGACATGCTCAGGACTTAAGGTTAAATGTGATTTCAATCAAAAAACTTAATGAAGAAGACATTCGGATAACACTTAGAAATGGTTTGTGGAAACTCACCAAAGGCGTCTCAGTTGTGGCAATAGGAAGTAAGAGATCAAATCGGTATTTGATGAAAGCTTGGGTTGCCAAGGATGATGCCAAGATGACCAATGGGGTCATTGGTCAATGTGGCAGGAAGAGGTGGTTAAGGTGGAGTGTAAAGGGGAATGATTTGACCAAAGAAAAGAAGCCGAATGAGAGTGGGACTACTCCATGTTTGGTGGAGCGGAAGACGATATCATTTAGGTTTGGGAAGGCGACGCTGGAATCCCAATTGAAGGAAGCTACCAAAAGGCAGGCGATGATGGTCACCAATTAGAGAGGAAAGGTTCTCCCTACAATGTCATGAGGAAAAGTTTGTTGAGTTTTATCATTCAATCGTGGGAAGCTCAACAAACGGATGTGTTATCAAAAGATCATGTAAGATATGCATGAAGTTTGGAGTGCTGCAAACTAGTTGCAGTAAAAGGCCGGAGTGGGCATTTGCTGGAATTGGAAAATACTGGAGTAGGCAAATGTTAGAGTGAGCATTTGTCAGAATTGGCAAATACCGGAGTGGGAATTTGCCAAAGTGGGCAAATGTCTGAGTGACCAATTTACCGGAGTGTCAATTGCAAGAGTAGTGCACAAGACCGGAGTGGATCTTAGGCCAGAGTGGATTTGCGGCCAGTGTGGATCTACGATCGGAGTGGATTTGCAATCGGAGCGGTGCACAAGACTAGAGTGGATCTTAGGCCGGAGTAAATTTGCAGCCATTGTGGATCCGCGGCTACAGTGGTGTACAGCCGGAGGGTGGAACGGAGGGTGCACAGTTGACCTTCCAAATAGATGACCTGATAGAGTAGGTAGCTAACTTGTAGAACATGCGCCATCTGTGCAGAGCAGGTTGACTTGTAGAGTATCCGTCGTTTGTGAAAAAGCGTAGGAACTGGTGAAAGTACAGAAAATGACAAAATTAATAAAATAAATTTTCTACAAGATCAAGCCAGATAAGCAGATGTGATTGAGGTCAGGCGTCATTATAAAGCGTACCAGACGGTGCAGAAAAATGTGTGCGGTGAATCGTGTGTAGAATGAAGGGTAGAACGGAGCAGAAACGAAATGTGGAAGGGAGCCCTTAACGTTCGCCGTTCACTACCATACTTGTAAAATCATATTGTAGAGATTACCACTAATGAGAGAAATGAGAGAAGAAAAGTGAGGGAAGAGGGAATGAGATTTTCTTTACTCTGGAGATTGTTTAACTCTGTCTCAGGTGAGTTACTGGAACTCTATCTTGAGGGGTTTATAACCGATTTTAAATAGTAAAATTTTCAGAATTTGTCCCGTAATATTTTCTTGGTTGAAAAGGATTTTTCACGTTAAAATCGTTGTACATTCTTATGTTCACTGTACTCACATTCTCAATGATTGATAGCTGACTAGGGTTCAGATTTTTTGTTACGCCAGATCAAGATGTATCCAGATTGAACCTCAACACATCAGACGTCAGATAAAAAAGCAATGGACCTTGGCTTTATCGAGAAATTCACCACTACCATCTACATGGAGAAGCCTCTGTCGCCCAAAGGGCGGTTACGCTAGCATTGACGGAGGAAGTGCGACGCACATGATTTACAGCCTGATTCAAGGTCCACACGACAGGTGACAAGTGGTTGCCGAGGAGCCCTAGTTAACTGTAGGGTAGTAACCATTTTAGTTATATATTGTTTGTCTACTTAAAAAGCCCTAGTTATTGGATGAGACGATCCAACGTATATCTTCATTAATAAGCATGCTCCAGCTATTCGAACTGTTTCTCGGAATTCAAGCATAATCCGATTTGATTCTACGTTAGCCCTCTCCCGTCATCTACACACGCGTAAGGCAGGTTCCTGATTTTCAGATTCCTTGGGATATGGACGACTTGTAGTGGATTCTCCTCATTGACTAACTCCTTTTCTCTTATCCTATTCTGTTTTCTTTTCCTTTTTACAGCTCCGTACCAATTTATAGTTGGGCAGGGAAGTTAACTTCCCAGTCTTCCGATTAAAAAGCAAAATTTGGTCATTCTTTGTACAACGAACCAAAAATAGTATACTACTCTATAGCACTGTAATACGACCAATTATAAGGACATACAAGCATTTTGGAAATATAATTTAATTTGATTAGTTATCGAGTTATATGATGATCACATTATTTTATGATACTTTAATACCACGACATTACAAGGCACTATCATTGAACTGTATTTATATATATATTTTTTCAAATAAGTAGGTAGGCCAAAATATAGACAATCTATTCAGTGGCAACATTCTACTGGCTTCATATTCCACCGAACGCAAAAATTGACACTGTTGGGCTTGAAACAGGAACCATCATGGTGTTTTTCTAGCTTATCTTCATCACGTATCAACAATATATATATATATATATATATGCAATGCCGAAGGCATCCATAGTCTATAGGAACAATTGTTCTTTCCCATATTCACGGACGATGACCGGAACACTGGTAGGAGGTACCTACAAGCAACAAAAGCACGATTAAGCTACTGGCCAATTGCAATGAGGTAAAACAAGGGGATGGGAACAGAGATGGAAAATCACATGGAAGGAGAAGAAAAGCAGAACAGAGGAAGTGAAAAAGACAGGACTCAGAGAAAGAGAACAAGACTGTAAGGGAGAGGTAGAATACTTGGAGCAAAGGGCAAAGATTCGTTGATTATGTTACCCAACATCAAATTTCACTAACAATCAAATTCATAGCTTATGATCTCACCTACGATATTTTCTTTTAAAAAAAAAACCTCAAAGTAGAATAGGAGCTTATACTCAGGCATCTGATTAACTACAAAAATACAATAAGAACAGAAGTATTCATCCATGGACACCAGTTCTACGACATTCTTGGAGATTGATAGTAGGAAGGAAGCAAGAAAGCTAGACGTTAGGCGGCTTGGGCTCTGACGGAATGCTGAAAGGATTGATCTATAACATTTTATCACCAAACTGCAGTGAATATTCCTTATAGGATCATCAACGTAAATGGTTTGAATATCTATCAAAGAACTCAAATCAGATATCCTCTACGTAGTATTTTTCCAATGTGAAGTTTTCCAATCGTAGGGTGACAGTCCAACAGAACAACCTTCACTTACTGTATCCATAAGCTATTGGGTCATAGAGGAAACCAACTTGTTGGATGTGGCACACCTTAGAATCACAAAGAGAAGTCCCAGCAGAAAATCTTCATGATCAACTCAATGTAGAAAACACTTTGCTTAAATGGTATTCCTAAGTGATGTAAGAAAATAGTGCAACAAATCAAGCACCAATCCAACCAATCCATCAATTTCAAGGTCAATTAGTCACATGTATAGTCTCAATTCAATCCCTACACTAAGGATGAAACAATTACATGGGACAAGTCATTTACACAAAAATCATCTTATGGAGGTCTCTGGTGGCTGCTCATGAATAGCGATTCTGATGTTTATGCCCTCTGGTTCGAGAGCTCCTTCAGAACTAATGTTGATTTCCAGCAGGAGATCATATCTTGTATTCTTGGTGACCAATCAGCTAGTCATAACTGGACTCCAACTTGATCCAGCAATGATAAAAGCTTACAGATGGATAACAGTGATCAAAGTAATTGTTCTGTTCTAGAAAAGATACTATTTTAACTCTTTTTTCAACAACTCATTGCAGTTTCCCGTTTGATTTAAATAACATTCTCATCTTCCCCACAGAAGTCACGTGCGTAGCATAATATGAACTGATACAGAATCCAAAAAGGAAACTTGGTAAGGTTTAAAGAGTGAAAAAGAATAAGCCGACAAGAAAGTTGTGTCATGTGTTAAATGGAATTGTCTGCCTAGGTTTAACTGAAAGTTTAAGTAAAGGAAAAAAGGGAGGACAGGACTTTCAAAACAACTGATAAGTGGAAAAAAAAACAAAGGTGCAACTCTCTCTCTCTCTCTCTCTCTCTCTCTCTTCTCCTGTTTGAAGGAGGCAACTACCTGAATCTGCATGCTCTTGAATGAAGAAAAAGGTTGCATAATCTCCGAGGGCTATGAAAGGTTCTTTAAACATCAACAGAGCTTTCTGAAGATGATGGAAAGTCAGGTTTTCTGGGTGCAGGTGTGGCTGCATGTGGCTAAAGGGAGACAGCTTGGGCGTGAGATTCTGTTCACAAAGGGCAACAAGTTAATGGATTAAAGGTAGATGGGAGACCAGTCAATGCAGCCAAGACAGATCAAGGTGGTCACAAAATGGTTGAGTTTGGAAGCAATGGGTAAGGTTTGGTTCGGGGTTCAGATGGTTGCTTTTGTCTCTTTTTTCTAATTGGTAACAACTCAGATTTATCAAGGCGGTCAACATATAGCACACATAAAGGAAAACGAGTACCTGGCCTAAAAAAAAAAAACCTAGTTAAACCATTGGACTGAAAATCTCCCAACTCTCTCAAAAACAATGAAATTCCTCATCCCCGCTAGATAATTGAAGAAAATAGTAAGAGAATAACAGACCTTGACTTATGTTTACAAGCATTGCGCTGTGTGAAACCATTCCCATGCTACGAGCCCCTCTCTAACTTTCTGAGCTTGAATCTACAAATCCCCAACAATCAACAAACCAGAGCCCCAGGCATTCTATGCGACCTTTTACAAAGCATATAGCAGTAAGCAAGACTGAATCCCCTTCTCTGAACATTATTCTGCATAAGGTTTTACTCCCATGCTGCTTCTAATGATAAGAAAGCAACTGACAGGAGCTCTAGTCTTCCAAATGATTCTCAATGGGAAACGATCCTATCCAGTTTCTACTGATTAAAGAAGAATAGAAGGCAACAGAGAAGCAGGTACTTTTCACTACAGACCGTGTCAGTCAATCATCATCCGAGTCAACTTTATTCTGTTAAGCAGAAGCTCAACCTCAGAAAAGACATCCTCATAGTGACCTATCCTCCTCAATGTAGGATTCTAAAGGGGCGAGTTGTGATCCATTCCAAGTAATATGCCACTAAATATGGTGGCGGCTGTGGAGTCTGAGGTATCCAGGATGTGCTAGTGGTGGGCGTGAGAGTATTGTGTTGATGGCGGTCAAAATGGTGGCTCTTTTTGTCCTTTCTAATTTAGTTTGTGCAAATGCAGCTGGTTAATTAATGAGGGGGGAAAAGGATTCGCAGAAGTTGTGATGCTTTGATGAAGAAGACTGCATTCAGGAACTTCTGCTCTAATACCAAATTAATGTAGGGGGCAAGAACAGAAGGAGTTGGGAGAAAGAAAATCATAGGGAAGAGAGAGAAGAACCAGGAGAAAGAACACAGTAGGGAGGAAAATTATCAATTCTAAATAATTCAATACTCAACATCAACAACGGAATAATAAAGAACCCAAGGTGTGATTAGTATAGGCACCCAGCTCTTAGGAATTTGATTGAATGAAGAAAAATTAATTATTTCCCAAACAATCTGACTTTCTGACAATAAAGTTTTGCTGAAGGTTTAAGGATGGGAATTGATATAATGGCCTAAAATGTTCTGTTTTGAAATAGAAGGTATGAAAGAAGAAAGCACGCTTCCTGCAGCACAAGTTGTAATTTCTCAAACCACCCCCCCCCCCCCCGGCAAAAAAAATAAAATAAAATAAAAAAGCAAAAGCAATTTCACCAATGACCACAACAATTAGCAATATTTATTCTGAAATAAACCAACTTCTTATTGTCCTCAAAGCTTCTACAGTTTGCTCTCTGCTGTCCATCTCTCCTCCAACGTAACACCAACCCTAAACCCCCCCCCCCGGCAATGGAGGAGAAGAACGACAAGTGCAGAGGATGATTGTACGAGGAAAAAGCAGAAATAAGAGGAACAGTAGATGTGCTCCACCAAAGACCACAAGAAGAAGACAGATGTGTCTTGAGATGATAATGAACGAGGGAAAAGATCAGAGGTCTGCTATTGACAACATGCAGGACAACGGCTAAGGAGAGATTTTGGTCGATTTCTCCAAAGATTGACCTGCTATTTCAGCATTAGACAAATTCAAAGGAAAGTTATCGAAAAATTGGGAACATTATGCAATAGTCTAACTCTTTGGCAGAACCTGGATTATTAGTCCTTGTGTGACACAATACATACACTGAAATCTGAGTGGTAGCTTCAAGGTCATAGACATGGACTGTAATTACTACCTAGTTTGGTTTTCAAATCCAACTGTCTATTCAAATGTCTTGATGGAGGGACCATGGATGATTTTCCAGAATTACTTAACAGTAATCCTATGGAAGCTAGACTTTTGACCTTCAGAAAGAGAGATTGCACCAGCGGTTGTCTAACTGAGGTTCACAGGGTCCCAGTCCAGTACTACTGGAAAGATGTGTTTTAGGCCATTGAAAAATTAAATGGGGAACCGCTGCGTGTTGTTGTAAATACATCGATGGCAGATTACAGTCATTTTGCAAAGATTGTTGTAAAGATTGAGCTAAGTAAGCCTCCCCTAGCCAAAATTTATGACTGACAGTGACTCTCTTAGAATTGAATATGGAGGCTTACCAGAACTATGCTTTGGAAGTGGATGACCAGGACATGTGCTAAGAGAATGTGACCACAAGCGAAAATCATACCTTTCTTTAGCCAAGGCTGAGGGAGATGAAGGTTTGAATACTGAACAGGAAACTAGAAAGTCTGACAATGCACTGAATCATAAGAACGAAGCATTTGGGCCATTGCTTCATGCTCCAAGCAGAACAAAGCACAAAAGCAGACAACCAGAAGCTAGAGGACTACTCATAGCGAAAAACACAAACAGGCAGAAGACAGGGGGGTCAAGATTCAGCGCCCTGGGCTGCCCGTCGGATGAGGATTAAGGACTAGCAACAATGGAAGGACAGGAAGAATGTGAGGCTATTGGCCAAGTTGCATCAATTCCAACCAGCAACTTATTGGCAGCAATGAGCAGGACGCAGCTTTGCCTTTTCAGTATGAACCAGTATCCAAAATCAAAGTCCCAAAAGAGAAAGGAGCTACATTGAATTACCCAGCTGACAGCCTATATTGTCATCAATCTCTATAATGTCCCCTCGGATTACAGTCCAATAGATACTATAGGCTTTGACAACCATCCACACCAAAAAATCCATTCCCCTCAGAAGCTGCGATGCTATAACGAGATGATCAAACAATTGTGGAGAGGCTGGCCAACTCCTAACTGGTGTATCATCTTACCAACTCAGTGGCCCGCAACAAATGATATTGAGATAGAAAAACTGGGAATCTCACTCACCATCAATGAGGTAATGGTTGCTCCCTTCTCCATGAAGCCTCTCAAAACACCCAGACCAGATGGATATCACGCATTATTCTTCCAAAATCCTGGGATACAAACAAAGATGATATCCCCCACCCTTGTTTTGGAAGCTTTCCACGGCTGTCCCCTTCCAGAGGAATTAATCTATTCTTGTTGCTTTTATTCCAAAGGTGTTTGAAACTTAGTTCGGACCCATCTCTCCATGTAATGTGGCAGATAAGGTAATCAATATGGAGATAGTACAAATGCTGTGACCATTTCTTATCAACATCATTAGTGCTACTCAAGCCAGTTTTCTCCCAAGGAAGCCACATGACAACATTCTGGTTGCCCATGAGATGATCCCAACAGTGAGTAAAGCAAAAGGTAAGAATACGGGCCTGTCAGCGAAGATTGATATTACCAAGGCCTGTGATAGGATTTGACAGAAATTTGATGGCGACACTCTGGAATCTCTCACGTTGTCAAGAACTTTAACTCTACTTATTATGAGGTGTATTTCTACAACTACATTTGTTGTGCTCTAGGATGAGGTAACTGAGCCCTTCACTCTCTCGTGTGGGTTGAGGCAAGGAGACCCCCTCTCTCCCCATCTCTTCTCTTTGTATTGAGCACCTGTCCCATCTGATCAGCCTTGAAGTTGCCAAGGGAAACTGGAAGCTAATGCCTAAGAGTCCTCCCCCCCCCCCCATCTCTCTCTCTTTTTGAGTATGTCTTCTACTCTTAACCAAGGGTAGGGTACCAAGAAGCACATGATCACTGTCAACAAGATTCCGGAGGTATTTTGCCATGCTTCAGGGTAGAGTTCCAATATTCAAAAATCAGAAGTCTTCATTTCCCAGGGTGTTGGCAAAGAGGCAGCTAGAGTGATATAAATGGCCAGTGGCTTCAACATGGTGAGAGACCTAGGTGCAAGAATAATCCATGGGAAATTCACCTAGAAGCACCACAAAACAGTGATCAAAAAGGTCACTGGGAAGTTCAGGGAACTATCTCTATGGCTGGTTGTGCCATCTTGATCCAAACCATTACACAGTCAGCCCAAGTAATCTAATGCAAAAATACGTCCTCCAAAAAGGAACATGTGATCAGTTGGATTGAATAAATAGCACTTCCCCCTAGGGAGAGCTGAAAACCCACCTTCTGAAATGTGAGGAAATCAGTCTCTCCAGAGAAATGGGTGGTATGGGGCTGCAAAATGCAAAGATAACAAAAAATAGGGAAACATTGGTGAGGATCTGAGAAGCCTTGGCCCAATTGTTCAAAAGCAAATACATAAGCTCATCCGTTTTCCTCTTAGTCAAAGCCAACCCATGGTCCTCCAGCACATGGTGCAGCATTTTGAAGGCCAGAAATCACATAGCAAGGGTGAATAAAGTGGTCCTGTCAAAATGGAGAGTCCATTTCCGGAAGGATAAATAGATAGGAGATTGGCCACTCATGCACAAAACTTGAACCATTACACAGGAAGCCCAATTGAATTGTAAAATGGAAGACCTCATTCTTCCAAACGGAACTGGAATGGGGCACAGATTGAAGATAAGCTTATCTTTTGAAGAATGCCTAAAGCTGGAACAGGGAGGATATCATGTTTTGGAAAGGTCCAACTTTTAGATTAAGTAATTTGGAGCAGCTACTCCGGTGTGTATATGGTAAAAGGAGGTTTTGAACTTTTGTAAGATTACCCAATCCAGAGGGAAGGACTGGGGAAGAGTATATGGAAACCAAGATCCCCCCCCCCTTCCAAATTCGGAGTTGTAATCTGGCTTGTCTGGAGAAACAAGTTGTTCACAAAAGATCAAAGAGAACACAAGAACATGTCTAACTCAGATAAGTGTCGGCACTGCAATGAATCAGAAAGGTGGCTCAAGTGCTTAGAGCTGCTTCAAACCAAGGCAAATCTACAAGGAGGTACTCGGATGGGAATATGACCCAAGTATTGATTCGATGGCCCTGAACACCTGGATAAAAAACAAACTATTAAACATGTACAAGGATGGCTTCTCTTGCAGTTTCATAGCCTCTCTTTGGCTACTGTGAAAATGGAGAAACAAAGCTGCAATTGAAGGAAATATAGAGAAGATGCTTCCCCAATTAAAAAGGTGACTAAATTGCCAGCTGACCTAAAATTCTGTCAGCTCTCTATACTTTCTTTTACATAAGCAACAGTGGGGCAGTAGGAAACAGAGCTGGCAAGGCCCACCAAATTCATGGTACAAGATTAATATGGATGTGTGTCTCGACTCTGATGACAGGGCTAGTATTGGCAGCCTGGGTATAGATAAAGAAGGGAGGTAGCTGTTTGGATTTTCAGGAAACCTTGGGAAATTAGAAATTCCAACAGTGGAGCTGAAGCATATTTACTGGGCTCTACAGGCTGAAAGGGACTGGAGATTGAAGAAGACAATTATTGAATCTAATTCCCTCTTGGCGGCATGAAAGATTAATTCCCCAATTGTGGATTGTGAGCCGAATAGGTGCCTCATAGCCGATTGCAAAGAAAAGATCTCGAGGCATTGGACTGTTTGGTGGTGCACATGCATAGGAAAGGTTACGTGGCAGCTGATCACTACACCAGACCAGGCATGGAGATTGAGGTTGAGTTCCATAAACAGATCATCAAACTGGTATTCGTAAGGGCAATCATTAGGATGGAGTCCCCTGCTGATGGTAGCTTCAAGACTGGCTTGGCAGCTTCTTCTTAATCTGGCATTCACCTTTGTTGTTTTCCTCTTTGTTAACAATATTAATAATAACAAAATGCTTCCACAAGCTTGTTCCTCCCTATGATCTCTCCCTTTTTGATGGTCAACATTTGGGGCTATGAATTGACCCACCTAACTCACCCCATCCTCCTGCTTCAAATCATTTATTTGGTACATTGATGACGGATATAACACCAGAGAAAGAGATACCAGTTGCTAATAAAACTTGTACATGCCGCTCCTCAATACTGGAAGTCACCCTTGCATGAATGCATATTTTGTGCCACCACTCAATATTTTGGGCTCTTCAAGGTGTAGCTTCTGTATCTCTTGATGAATTGGAGTTAGGTTTTTTCCCAGGTCTACTAGTTATTCTGTATTTGTTAATGTCAATCACCTTTTAGGGGCACATAGTCCTCTTGGAAGTACTTCTCAGCTGAACAGTATGTTAGGGTGCCTAAATTGGGCGAAGGGACCAGAATTGAAAATACGTATGGGGCAGAATTTAAAAGGGAACAATGCAATCTTGCATGTCTATTGCATTACTTTGTTTATAACAGAAAAGATGGCAAACAAAAAATTACAACCTATTACTATTTTTTTTTTCTTTTTTATTGCAATGGTAGGGTAGGGTAGTTGGGATATGAACTTCAAGCATGTAACATGCCCCTTCACAAGGAAGTTGTGGCCACTGAGCTCCCAGGCTCTTGACTAGATTAAAAAGTTAATAACTGTGCCAGATGCTCTCATGTTTAATTCTTCCTAAAGACTCTTGATGTTCTCTAAGGATGCAAATTGGTGCCCCAAGGGTTTGGAATACTTCAAGATTAATGTTCTTCCTCGCAGAATCGCAAACCAGAGAGTAGAAATATGCCTCTTTCTACCCTTAATTTTACTTACTGTTTCATTCATTAGAGTGATGCAAAATTGTTATGAGCCTTTAGTTTTTTTATTTTCTCATTTTCTCCTCCCCTGTGTTTTTGATTTTTTCATTCTGTTTTATTTCCCTTTTCTGTTGCCCTGCCTTTACCTGATTTTATTCCTTTTGGCTTGTGGGCGTCACACACCTAGTATAAGTACCAATTACTATATTGCCTTAGAAGCTAATAAGAAAATATTGGGTCTCTATTCTCTCCCTCTCTATCTCCCCTGTTCCCTCTTTCTCTGCTATCCCCCTCCCTCTCTCTTCCCTGCTTTTCTCTCTTTGCATCTCAGCCTTTAGCACCTCGGTCGTTTCCCTTCCCCTTCTCTCCCTCTAATTTTTCCTCTACTGATCTCCCCTCCCGCAGTCCTCTTCTCTGTTTACGCCGACGTTCCACTATTGTCTGGGCCGTCACTGATTGTGCATGCATCAGTGGTGCTCTCATTAAGACAAAAGCGGGGAAGATGGCGCTCGCAATTGAAGCACAAGCACTCGACTCACTCGATGCTTCCGTCACAACGCTGTCAATGGAGTTGAAGGAGGTGCAGGTGACCGTCCAACAACACACAGCTGCCATTGTTGCCCAAGCTTCCACCAAAGCACAAATCTAGAATTTCCTTAATGAAATCCTTCAATCGCTCAACCGGATCGAACGAAAATAGAATAGACAAACTATTTCATGGCCGTCGACCCCTTCAACATTAGCGGCTTCTCCATCTGCTACTGTTTTCCCTCCACCACTGCTTTCACAACCATAACCGCAAACTCCAACCCAAGCCTCACCCAGCAAGCCACCATCACCATCAGGCACCACAATCACTCTTCCTCTTCACCTTCCTCAACCTGAAATTCCATCCTCTGCTGCGACCGTACAACCACAATCCGCTCGACTCACTCCCATGGCTCCCACCAAGGCACAACTCCAAAAAACCCACAATGAAAGCCCCCTCTCTAGCTCGAATCGAGCGACAATCTATTTCGTGGTCATCGACTCCTTCATCAGTCATGGTTTCTCCATCTGTTGGTGTTCCCTCCTCACCATTGCTACCAATCCCTACTACGTTCATGGCGCCTTTGACCACGATACTACCACCGCAGCTTCCACCTCCAACACAAATCTCACCCATAGTTTTACCCTCACAACCTGACAACCGAATCTCCCTCCATCATCATGTACCCCAACCTGACAACCCTTCCTCCTTGAATCATGAAGCTCTTCTGTCCTAGTTTTGCCAGACTTCTATGGCTGTTGCTTCCAGGGCTGAGTTTGAGCCCTTCTTTATTTGAACTTCAGGGCCGATCTTTGCTCAGAAGTCCTCGTCTAAGTTGGCCTTTCGATTTGCAACAATAGCTACTTCTACAACAGCACTGGATCCAGGGATAAAGAGTGATGGCTCTTCATCCTCTCTTGATCAATCAGAAATGTCTAAGGTGATCCTAATTGATGCTCAAGCAACGCATGAAGTCGATCCTCAACCCGAGAGTTGTGTCCAGCAAGAAAACCTTCGTCCCTCATCTAAAGCTGAAGATGATAAAGTAGATGTAGAGGCTTCTATTGCTTCATGCGGCCTCGGTGGTTTTAATGA
>JAOVVI020006593.1:0-14163 GCA_028571085.2 Nepenthes alata | reverse complement strand
ACTAAACTCGACACACATTCTTATCAATTAACTTACATTAATTTCATCGCCTCTCGATCGACTCTTCCTCAAATTTAAAATTCACAATCCATATTATAAATCAAAATATTTTTACCGAAATCAACCACACTAATATGGCGACTTACCAACCAAGTCACTCCTAATATCACATTAAAATTTGATTCGTCAAAGAAAATCAGCTCAGTCAATCATTGATATCTACAAATCCAAATCGGATATTGGAGTCTACAATTCTAGCAGATCAAAGGTTTACCCATCAGGAGTAAACATCCTCAAAGCTCATTTTAGAAATTAGAAAAGTATATAACATTAACATACAATCACAAAGGCTACAGACTTATTTTCGTGCCTTCACCAACTAAATTTACCGTCCATACTATCCTGAATGCCAAACAGTGAATGACTCTTCCAAACATTGCCTCCACAAAACAATCATAAGAAGTGGAATACGCCATAGGGAAGCCGACCACCGGCTTACCTCACTCTCCAACTTATGGACAGTAGATCAAACTTCATCTGAATAATCCAAAACCTCAAATACGTCATCCACTTTCTGAAACTCAATTTAAACCTTAATTGGATCAAATATGTCAAAAATCTTCCAAGCTGGCTCACTTATAATCATTCAAAGGGCGCTCCATCTTACCCCTAACAGACCACCCTTTATATAACAACCAAACTCTCGTCCGGCTGTTGGATCGAATCACCCATTACGTCACTCGCGCGACTCATCACAACCTATTAATCGACTTTTCTAGTCAAATTCAAACATTTACAACTCAAACTTTCATTCTTCACCATAGGCTGCATTTATCGTGCCAAATATTCAATCAATTTTTTTTACCAAAAATGACTCAAAAATACCTCTCCTTATGACATATTCTTTGATACCACATCTGTCATGATTCAGAAACACAATATACACAGGTCAAAAATAAAATCGATAATAATATTTTCATCAACCATAAAAATCTAACCCGAGTGTGACAATCATACACATACAGAATCTGATATAATAAAGCCCGTATAAGATCTCATCAGATATAAATTTGAATAAATATAATATACGACCTGCTATCTATAATCGTAATGGAGGTATTGAATATAATAATAACTTATCAACATAATGTTATAACTCCAATATTTCTTATACATATTCCAAGGCACTCATCTGGCCATAAAACAATAACCATAAAACATTCTTGAGATAAAAAACATACCCAACATAACATCTTTACTCATCGATAGAGATATTCGAGCCAGATCATGTCGAAACTCCTCGAGCATATCCATGCCACTAGTTTGAAGGGATAAAATATAAAAATATGAGCTTAGAGCTCAACAAGTACCATCGTATAAAACAGTACACATAAATTAGAAGTAGGAATATCACATAATAATCACGTAAAATAAAATACAATATCGGTAAAATTTGTAAAAACTGAGGAGATGTCTCATACTAAATTGTTATCCGTATCAAACAGTCCCTTTGGAGCATAATCGTAATAAATAACGATTGGATCAAATATAATAAATTATATAATATCATATGATCCGAGGTCACATAAATCACAACCGTCACCACATCCGTGTGGGATATATACCATCGTCTGGATCTAAATCTCATAATGTAGAAATCAAGAGAAGACTGCCAACATTAAAATATAAATTAAAACACGTTCCGTATTTATCACATATTTATACATACGAGATATTCTTATTGCCCATCCATGGGCCAAACTACGTATCTTAAATCGTAGTCCATGCAATACATGCAGAAATATAAAGTATGTACAAAATCGGAGAACCAAAGATCAATAATACCAACTTGAGGAAGAAAAAATCCTCGTCTGGTAACCACGGATATATTGGCTACGATTTAAGCCAGTAGCTCAAGACTCGGCTATGGTTTAGGCTAGTAGCTCAAGGCCATTCATATACTCTATCTCCCATAGATTAGGAACTTGCTCACTGTATTTTATCACCTGTAACTTTGGGTATAAATTTAACTTTTAGTTATATATTAAGACGTCCGAATATATTAGTTTTTCGTAAATTCTTTATAATGGTTCTCATTTAAATACATAGTGAGGTAGGTCAGCTACTAAACGTCTCAACCTTTATTCCGGTGGAACGGGCAATATCATATACGTCCCCGTCGGGACTAAACTTCCCCGTCAGGAACAATACCAATATCTCATCCTCAGATCACATATACCACCATGGCCCCGTAGTGACCCCGCCCCTGACAGCATGCATGTGAACCGATATATGGCCTGATTTATGGTTTTACAACATATGAATATACAGATATATATATATACCGTCCGGACATTCGAAAATCCTCCAAATCATAAATACTTATATAAAACCACCGCACGACATGTAAGACATACATGCATGTATATAATTAATAAATTGGGGGTATATAAAAATACATACATGTTAGTAAAATCTTCAACGGTGGTCAAAACATATCAGAAATTAAATCAGACCAAGAATAGGGTTAAAGGATATTTATCTCGACTTTATACTCTACAGATTTGAAGAAAGGATATCCCGAAACACCTGAATTGAGCCCTCTCTCTCTTAGCCATAGCGCCTTCCTCTCTCCTCCGTTCTCCTCTGCGCGCGACTTCTCCCTATTGCTGTTGTGCGCACTAATGTCGTTCCTCTGCCGCTGATTCACCACCGCACCTCTTGCTTGGCTGTCGTCGGCCTCCCCGGCACCATCCTGCCAGCACCGGCACTGTTGTGTTGCTGCCTCCTCTCTCTCCTCACGCGACTCACGATGCCACGTCGCTTCTCCCTCCTCACGTCGCTCGCATCGCCGCCGCACGCCGCGACATCACAGGCAAGCCACCATCACCGCCACCTTCCACCGCCGCACCGATCTCCACTCTCTCGTCCTGCTCCTCCTGCGAAAAACCCTAGCCTCCCATTTACTCTCTCTTTCCTCTCTCCCCGATCCCTTTCTCCTCTTTTTTTCTTCTTTTTTTTCATTTGTTATTATTATAATATATATATATATATATATTATTTTCTATTTATTTTTTCTTTTAATCCCAAACCCAAATTAGTATTCAGACAATAGTACGGACGTGCTCCGGATGCCACTCTGAAATTTTGATCATTTTCAAATATTTTATAATATTTTAATTTATTTTTATTACGTTCGAAATACCTAAAATCATAATTAATATTAAAATACTCCAAACGGGATCCAGGATATTATAGGGATCACCTTCTCCGGTGCAGAAAATGAAGGTGCCTTCCCGTAACAGGAAGGCAAGGGCCATCACAATTGGATCTGCTGGCACGCCTTTCGGTGAAAAAACTCTGAAAAGTCCAAGGTAGAAGAAGGCGACAACGGTGATACCTTCTTCTTCCTCATCTACAGAGTCAGAGTATGTTTTGGCTGGCCAAATCGCTGAAATTGGAGATAGCTTCGGTGTTGGCGGTGTTGAGGCTGCGGTGGAGGCGTATTGGGCCAGGCTACGGTCTGCTATGAGTAGCGTCGTTCTTAATCTACCGCAACCGGAGCACCTGGTGGTGCTATCGGAGATGCCTGCGAACCTTCCAATTGTTCAGGCTGTTGAGCAGCCGGAGGTGCCGGCTGAGGAGCCTGAGGAGACTGCTGTCGGAGAACTCCGCGGGGTGCCAGAGGAGTTTGCCACCGGAGAGCTCCAAGATGTTCCAACGGAGCATGCTACCGGAAAACTCCAGGTGGCGCCTGAGGTGTCCAGAGAGCCCCTGGACACGGTTGGCATCAGTGCTGAGCTGATGGAAGAGCCTTCCGTCGGTGAGCCTACTGATGCAGTTGGCTTTATTAAGGAGTTACCGGAGGAGTCTACGGTAGAGGCCACTGCTGAGCCTGTCCAGGTGATTTCTATTTCCTGTCCTCTGCAGCCAGAGCCAAGGTCTCGTAGTAGGTTAGTGAGGTTGGAGCGTAAAATCTAGCAGGTAAACCTTCACAACTTTCCTTCTCATTTTACTCTCCGTTGCTATTACTTAACATTTTTTGCCTTTGCAGGTTGAGAAAATAACTGGTGCGGTTGGCAAGGAATTGCGCCAGCGGGACCTGGTGATCGCTGACCGTGACAAGGAGATCGCTTGGTTCGAGAAGGAGGTGGAGTTGCTGAAGGCGAAATACCAGGAGGACACAGCTGCTCTCCAATCTGTACTATCAAGTCTAGAAGAGAAGAATGACATACTAAAAGAGAAGAATGTCCGACTGAGAGAAGAAGCTGACCAAGCGGTGAGGAGTATTGACAACTTACGGGACAGATGACATTATTGGATAACAAGTTGACCACTCGTATAAGCCCGCATGAGGCCTTCGATATATTGTTGGCACGGTTATGGGAAGTTGCCAACCTTTATTGACGCATTACACAGTTAGTTGACCTCAACTTTCCAGTTAAATTTCTTGATCATCAAACCATTCTGCTCAGCATTACGAGAGCCTCATGGGACGGTCCCGGAGTGGTCAGGGGCCACCACCGCCTCCTGCTTGGAGCTCTGCACCTCCATAGATTTTGTACCCCCCATTTTTTGTATGTAATTGTAAATATTTAGGCGTAATCAATAAAATGATCATTTTACTGATGTTCTGTGCCTTTACCTTTGTTACTATTTTTAATTACTTGTTGTTGTGTTGACCGGCCAACTTAGTGTATTGCACACAAGTTGGCCATCCGCCTTACTTGAGACGTTTACGGCATTCTCTAATAGACTTAAGTCCTAGAGAAGACGTCAAGGTAGATCTTGTTGACGTGTCAAACCTGTTCTATACTTGTGCGTGAATTGAGGCTTGGTGGGGCTGCCCAAGTGTGAACTTGGGCGGCCAGCTTTTGGACGGATTGCTTTGATCTTGTTGACCATCGTTGACTGATCACGTTATCTCCTTGCGAAGGAGGTCTTCACGTGTGCTATTTAAGCCCCCATAAGATTTTTACTGCAAATGGGCCACTTGGATGACGAAGATTTAATTCCACAGCCAATGGGTTGTTTGGATGACTAGGGTTTAATTACGACTATTTATGGGTTGTCTGGATGACTAGGGTTTAGTTACGACCATTTATAGGTCGTTTGGATGACCAGGGTTTAGTTACAAACAGGTAAAAATCCGTCCAAGTTAGGGACAGTCTAGGTCGCTTACATAACCCTACAAACATACACACATACATATGAAACTAAAAAGGAAAGAAAGAACAACAGTACAATGGAAAAAATATTTCTTTTATTAATTAATGACAATATATACATTTACAAACATACACATGGACAATCTACCTGTACCATTATTGGAAGTAGTGCTTGACGTGGATTGCATTCCACGTCTGTGGAACCAACTTGCCGTTCTGAGTCCAGAGTTTGTATGCTCCATTCCACAGAATGGTTGAGACTAGAAAAGGACCTTCCCAATTCGAAAAATGTTTATTCTGATTGGTGGTCTTATCCGTAGCCTCGATATTTCGCAAGATCAAGTTTCCAACTTCAAACTACTACGCTTTTACCTTTTTATTGTAATAGCAGGCGACTCGTTGTTGGTAGGCCGCCATTTGCATTCTAATAACATCGCGAGCTTCCTCCAATAAGTCTAGGTGTTCCCTGATTTTTTAGGAGTTACTTTACAGATCGAAGGACTCAACTATAAGACTTGAAAGCCCAATCACAACCGAAATTACCGCTTCAGTTCTGTAGTAGAGACTGAAGGGTGTCTCACAAGTTGGTTCTTTTGGAATTGTCTGGTATGACCATAGGACAGAGGATAGCTCATTGACCCAAAAGTCCCCTGTATTTTCCAGCTTGGTCTTAAAATTATGGAGTAGTGTGCGGTTTGTGACCTCTATCTGTTCATTTGCTTGAGGGTATGCCACCGAAATGTGGACCAATCTGATACCTAAATTGGTGTAATAATTGGTAAAGCATTTTTTAGATAATTGGGTTCTGTTGTCAGTCACGATGACTTTAAAAACGTAAAATCTGCTGACTATGCTCTAGCAGATGAATTCTAAGGCATTGTGCTCGGTGATCTTGGCCAGCGGGGCGACTTCAGCTCACTTGATGAAGTAGTCGATACTCGCGATGATGAACTTCCTTTGCCTGGTTGTGATGAAAAGTGGGCCGAGAATATCTATCCCCCATTGCACAAAAGGCCAAGGGGCTTAGAGAGATCTCAGCTCAGCGGGCGGTTGGCAGTAAATATTGTCGTGGAGCTGGCGATTCTTGCACTTTTTCATGAACTCAAGAGCGTGTTTCTTCATTGTCGGTCAATAGTAACCCTGATGAATTATTTTGAATGCTAAATTCTTAGTGCCGATGTGTGATCCATAGATCCCAAGGTGGACTTCGCTCAATGCATAGTCGGCCTCCTCAGGAGTAAGGCACTGAAGGTACGGAGTCGAGTAGCCACGGCAATATAGCCATCTATCGACCACAGTGTACCAACCAGCTGTCTTCTTGATCCGCTTGGCTTCGTCCGCTTTGTCAGGTAGTGCTCCATCCACCAGGTGCTTTTGGTAAGGCGTTATCTAGTTTTCTATGTCGGAGATTTGCGTCACTTCCTGTTCCTTAGTGTTGGGTATGCTTAGGACTTTCTGCATGTCCCTTGAGTACTGCTCTGGGTTTTCGACCGTCACCGATCTAGCAAGTTGGTTGGCCTTTTAATTTTTAATTCTGGGGATGTGGATCAGGTTCAACTTGTCAAATCTTCAGATGGCGTCCTTCGCCTTAGCCAAGTATTTGGCTAAGTAAGGGTTGCACGCCTCAAAGTTTTTGTTAACCTAATTGATGACCAACTCAGAGTCGCTGTAGAGGGTCAATCGTCTAGCTGAGTATTCTTTGGTTAGTCTTAACCCGGCTCACAGGGTTTCATATTCGGTAACATTATTGGTGGTGGAAAGTTGAGTCTAAGGGAGTACTTCACCTCAAATCCATTAGGGGTCCTTAGGACTACTCCAGCACTATTACCTGAGTCTGTAGACGATCTGTCTACGTTGAGGATCCATTTTGGTTCTTCCCCATGCTATTATGCGTCCTCAATGGGCTGTTCATCGAGAATTGATACTGTGATCTCGATGATAAAGTCTGCCAGAGCCTGCCATTTGGTGGCTGATTTAGATCAGAATTTAATGTCGAACTCTCCCAACTCGATAGCACACTTAACCAATCATCCAGAAATGTCAGGTTTTTGAAGAATACTCTTCAGAGGCTGGTTGGTTAGAACGATTACATGATGAGCCTGGAAGTAGGGTCTCAACTTTTGGGCGGAGAAGACAAGTGCAAGGATAACTTTTCAGCGTGTAGGTAATATGTCTTTGTACCGGTCAACATCTTGCTCACATAGTAGACCGGCCGCTGAGAGTCAGAGTCAAGCGTATAAGGATAGAATTAAGGGCCACCTCCGACATTGTCAGATAGAGGTATAGCTCTTCTCTGTCCTTAGGTGACGTTAGCAATGGTGGACTGGCCAGGTGACTGGTCGAAGGCTATCCGATAATCTACTGTCCAATGGAATCTGTTTGCTTTTGTCTCCCTTATAGTTTTGAAGAAAAGCTGGTACTTGTCCCCTAACTTACCCAAGAAGTAGGATAAGACTGATAGTCATTCGGTTAGCTGCTGGACATCTTTGACACTCCGTGGCGGAGTCATGTTCGTGAGGGTCTTGATCTTCTTCGAGTTTACCTCGATCTCTCATTGAGAGACGATGAATCCAAAGAACCTCCCTGAGGATACTTTGAAGATGCACTTGGAAGGGTTCAACTTCATTTGGTGTGTGCGGAGTACCTCGATGGATTCAGACAGATCACGAATATGGCCATTTGTGGTCTTACTTTTAACGAGCATGTCGTCGACGTACACCTACATATTGCTGCTGATCTGCTTTTCAAACATCTTATTCATGAGCTTATGATATGTGGCACCCGTATTCTTCAGACTGAAGGGTATCATCTTATAACAGTAAGTGCCTTGATCCGTCATGAATGAGGAATACTACTAGTCCTCTAGGCCCATCCGGATCTAGCTATAATCTAAGAACGTATCCATAAAACTCAGTAGCTCGTGTCGAGATGTTGAGTCCACTAACAGGTTGATCATGGGTAAAGGAAAGTTGTCTTTTGAGCAGGTTTTATTAACGTTGGTGAAGTCGATGCACATTTACTACTTCATGTTCCTTTTCTTTACGAAGATGATATTGGAGAGCCAGTCTGGGTGTTGGACTTCTTTGATGAAGCCAACATCTAGCAACTTCTTCACTTCTTTCCGGATTGCGACGAGCTTCTCCACGGAGTAGTTTCTCCACTTTTGCCGAATGGGCTTGCGGTCAAAATCGATGTCCAACTTGTGGACCATTACTTCAGCTAGAATCCCAGGCATGCCAGCGGTTTGTCGTAAGAATGTTATGAGCTCGTCACGTAATGTCCTGATGAGTGAGCTCTCAATCTGTACACACCTCTCCTGGTCCTCTGGAGTTGGTGGGATTAGATCGATTGTCTCACCAGACTGCGTTTGCTGCAGAGTTGCCTCGTCTCGATGGTCAAGCTCTCCTATCGTCTTGGTGCTGCCACTTGGTGGGATTTAGGACATGTTACATGTTCGCCCAATAACTTGGTCACCCGGCACTTCCTCTATACCGCAAGCTGTTGAAAATTTCATCTTGAGATGTGGTATCGAGGTAATGGCTCTGAACGCTGTTAGGCACGAGCGGCCTAGTATAGCATTATACATTAAGGACAGGTTAACGACTAAGAAGGTGAGTGTACGACTCGTCATTCTTGGGTACGTGCCCAAAGTGACCTCCAACTGGATTGTCCTTTGAACGACCACCGATTCATTGTCAGGGCCATAGAGAGGCATTCGGCAAGTTTTAGTTGACTCTTTTTTAAACAAAATTAAAAAAATGTATCAAGGTAAAGTAAATTACGGGAATTTTCATTATCAATGAAAACTCGTTTCAGTTGGTAGTCGATACTACCGTCCAAAATGAGTGCGAATACAATAAGGGGTTTTGCATAGGTGGAGATTATATGTTCCATGTCATTATCATTAAAGCTAATGATATTGTTTTCAATGTGCTGCTTCTTTCTCCCAATTTGTCACTCCTTGCAATACGTTAAGGTCTTGGCCGGTCGGGTTGTGATTATATTTACCACTCTAATCGCGACCCGATTTTGTGGATGAGAAGGCTCTGGTCCTTCCCTGCCTGAGGTGTCGGAACTCTCCTCAGGGTTCCTGACAAACCTGGTGAGGTGGCCCTTCCGGATCAACTCCTTGTTCTCTCGCTGAAGCGAATTGTAATCCTCCGTGGAGTGTCTAGAAGATTGATAAAAATCACAATATTTTACTAGATTTTCTCCCTCCGCTTTCTTAAGTGGGTTGGGCCACCTAAGGAACTCTTCCCTACGGATTTGTAAGAGGACATTAGAAAGCGTGTCGGTCAAGGGCGTCAAGTTGATCAGCCCATAATCCCTTCGTTTTGGTGCTCCAGTCCTATACTGCTTTCCGCGGGATTGATCACCTCCATTGTGTTTCTTCTTTCCCTCAATTAGAAAAGAGCGAGGTTGTTCGGTCTGCTCGAGATGTTTAGTCTTGTTGGCTTCTTCAGCCGCTACGTAGGCCTTAGTGATAAATTTTGCCTCCTGAAAGGACTCTGGATTATTGTGCACCAGGTGCCTAAAGAAATCTCCATGCGTTAAGGTAGAGAGGAAACTGTCAAGTTTTATCTTTTCTATGAGCCGGGGAATCCTTCTGTCAAGTTTCATCTTTTCTCTGAGTCGGGGAATCCTTTTGGCTTCCGCCGTGAAGCGATTGAGGACTTTTCGTGGGCTCTCTCCCTTCTTCTACTTGATGTGGAAGAGATGCCATGACTGCTTCTCTTCCCGACGATTAGAGGCGTGTGCTCTTGGAAGGTCCAGATTGACTTCGAGGGAAGTCGGTGAAACCAGATGCGGGCATCTCCCTTCAGTAGAAGAGGGAGGTAACGACACATCACTGCGTCCTCCAACTCATGGAGACTCAAATGGGTACAAAAATAATTTAAGTGATCTATAGGATTAGCGCTCCCATCGTATGAGTCTAGAGTCGGCATCTTAAACTTTACCAGTATGGGACGGTTCAAGATCTTTGTCGTGAAGGGAGATCTGTTCAGATCTATAACATGTTCGTCATCCTTGAATACGCTGCTCTAGATCTTAAACCACCCTTGAATTTGCCTGGGTGGCATTGCCTGATCTTTTTGGGTTGAGATAGGTTCTCAACTCGGTTCTTTCTTTGGGGTGACGTGTAGTCGGCCGGCTACTACCACCAGTAGATCTAACGATTTGGGAGGCTCTCTCTTGAGTTGGGGGCTTGGTCTCTGCCCAAGAGTAACAGGGGTTCCTCTATTTTGGACTCTCCTCCGGAGCACTGTTGCCCAACCGACCTTGGAGCCTTGGATGGCTCTGGGTGTGTGAGGCCTCCGGAGCTTGAGTGTTACCCGGCGTCCTAGTTTTCTTGGTTGGTTTCTTTTTCTTCTGGCCTCCCCTCCCAGAGGTCGGAGCAGAGATTGCTACGGGCGGAGCCCCTACTACGCATTGTCATGGTGGACGCAGAACATTCGGAGTATTCTATTCGTACTGCTCATGTGCTCCGTTAGGTTTTGAAAAAAGGGTGCAGGCATCCTGTTGACCACCCCGTTGACTAGGTTATTAGCAGCGTGATCCTGGTCGGGTGAGGTTATGTCTCTAGTGGGTTCGCTAGCTTGTACTCTTGTGTTCATCATTTTGACTGATGGTGCTGGTTTGGAAGGTGAGACTGAGAAAAAAAGTGGTTGGCTTTTTATAAGTTTTCCACAGACGGCGTTAATAATGTGTCATGAATCTAAGTTTTGAATAGGTTTGGGTTAAGTCGTTTGTTTGAATTTAGCTCCTTTCACTGAGTTTGGATCCTACACATCACAACTACAAATAAGAGGTCAAGTGACGGTGGGAGGTTATCTCATTAAAAATACTCCGACTCTCAAGTTAGTAAATAACCTTCGAATTAAGAAGGTAAAAACAAAAGGATGCAATGAGATTGCAAAGAGTGTTTGTGATGGGAGAGTGCTCTCGTTGAGAGAGGCTTGGATTGCTTGTGGGGAGCGTTAGCTCTCAGTACTGTGTTTGCTGGGAATGTAGTGGTAAAGAGAGAGAGGGCGTTTAAATACAGAAAGCATGGGAGCTTTTGCAGTAGAAGGCTTTTGCAGGCAAAATAAAAGCATGGATTGAAGTGAGAACTCCATGGCCTTTTATAGTTGCTGTGTTGGGTTACCTTCATTGTATAGAAGGGTTTGATTCTCGTGCTTTATTGGGATCATTACCTATTATGGCGTGAAGCTTTTATGGCAATAACGGTCGCTTGGATTGATTATCTTCCTTCTGCATCCTGTAACTGTTAGGGTTTACTGCAGACAGGAGGACGATTCTGGCATTTTCCTTTAGGAATGCACGTCAATCCTGAATGCAACCATTATGATGGAAATTGTCTTCTGTGGTGAGCGCAAAATTAGGGGAGAAGACCGTTATAGCTTGAAGACGGACACGTGGACCAATCTGGACTTGGGCTGTGTGTGGCCTGGTCTTCAACTTGTCAACTGGTTAAGCTTTTGGTTAACGAAAGTGTTGACCGTTTTGGTCCTGAGTGGACCGTCCTATTCTTGGGCTTTTGCTGGCATGCTGGCCTTTCGTCTAGCCAACGGCGGTGTTGAGCGTCCAGGCACAAATGGGCTACTGTGGATTTGGACCGTTCCTCCTACTTGAGCCAGCCAATTATTGGCATACCTATCACTAATCATCTCTATGTAGTTGATAAGTTCTAATATATTAGCTAAGTATTTTATGGTGGAAGTTAAGGTCTATTATAACTAAACTTTGAGGTAAATATTTTGGGAGAAAAAAATAAGAGTTTATTAAGTAGTTTCATGGTAATGTGTGGTGGCTAAAATTAAGAAGATTATGCAAATAGTCACCTAAATTTTGGGTAATAGATTATAGTAATAAAATGATTAGTAAGTTAACTATATTTTAGAAAATTGGTTATATGCAGATAAAGCGTTCAACTGTCTCTAACTAAGTCATGTTAATTGAATCTTTTGAGTTCCCCTTTAATAGGTTGTTGGTTATGATTTTTGAGAATTAAAATTCGGTTATTAAGGATTCTATATAAGTGATAATCAACTGTAGATTTAAAGATAATTTTGTTACAATAACATATAAGGAGGACATGATCCACCTTTCTTATTCAAGAGAAACTATAAGAAGGCCTTAATAATATCAAGCTAGTCATCCATAATTATTTGTGAGCAAAATTAGGACTGTGGTTGAGTGTATAGTACAAATATATAAGTTAAACACACTAACAACTCCTCAGATAAGTAGGAAAGTTCTACCAATGGTATAGGAAATAGAAGTTGTTGGTTGCTGTGGAAGAAATATGTATTAAGATATTCCATAAATCAAGTAAAATATTAAAAGATAAGAGAGCTAACTATTAGAAATCCTAAATTTTAGGAACTTGTTGGTTGACTTGTAATAAGTGGATGAGTATAAAGACATTGTTATGTAAGGATATTAGTCAAATCTAAGATATTTCCAACCATTAACTAGGTGATTAGTTATTATATGTTAGTCAAAAGATTACGTGGTAAGAGGTATATCACAAAGCGGGGTCGACTGCCTTGTAATAGAGAAAAATCAGTATGTAATCCTAAGTGTTATTAAAAAAAACTACCTAAAATTAAACTCACTCATTCTATAAATTAAATCTTTGATAGTCTAGCATTCTTTCATTATCTTTTTTGCTTCAAAAAGGAGAGAGTAATTGTCATGAATTCGGACCAAGTAGGCCAATTAAATAAATAATTAAAATTTAAATAATAATAAAATAAATTTTAAATTGCGCGTGATAATCAAATATATAATGGATGCAAATATAACATGTATAAGATTTTATTGGACAACCGTCTGGATAAAGTAATCATGACTGCTCTGACAGTCTTAAGGGGAATAACCAAACAATAATAACTCATGTACATAATGAAATAAATCTATAAAATTTTCATATACCATGCAAAAACTTACATTTAACCGACTCTAATATCTATAGATAGTTCAAAATAAAATTCAATCCATAACGATAGAGGTACACTCGATGCCAATTATATATAAATAAATACAAAACTCACAAGAATGAGCAACGTCACGCCGGATCTCAATCAACTCTTTCTATACGGCCCAATCCTTTGTTCTAAAGGGATAAAAATATAAAACGTGAATCTAAAATTTAACAAGTATCATATATAAAACAAACATGTCCGATAAGTCAGAGGGAGGGGTTTTAAATAATTGTCAAATCCGATGACAGATATAAATATAAATAGCTAATATTAAAATCTAATTATGAAATTTAAGACAGAATCTAATATCAAAATTCAATGGTAATATCGTACACAAATTATAGGTCAAATCCAAAATAAATATCCAATCAGAAAAATAGTCATCTTAAGATATATGTGTATATATATATATAACAAAAATGATCCGGATGTAGATTTAGATAAACAGATGTCTAATCCGATGTCTAACCCAACACCCGATCAAATCGTGATTCAGTGTAGAATTTAATAGTTAGATAATCCAATCACATGCACAAAAGCCGCATTAACACCATGAATAGATATCCAAACTCTAGATCAAAATATACGATCAAAATCAAATGTACGTGACATACTAAAACTCATCAGTGGACAAAATCGGTAAATCTCAAATCTAAATCCAAATATCAAATCCATACAAAAATATAAAGTATGTATTGATATGTATTCTGATTATTTAAAGATTGATTTGAAGAAAGATTACACATATTTTAGATAATTTTAGGCCAAATTAAATCAGTTTAGGCTAACATGTTTGGTCATCTATGTACTCTATCTCTCACAGGTAATATTGTTTGCTATATTTTATTACTTGTGACTTCGGGTATAATTCTCAAATTTGTCAGAAATATTGGGATGTTTAAATATATATAAATTTTAATTAAATATTCAAAGGGGTAGGTTATTACAAACAAAGCTTTTCCTACCGGCGAAAAATAATTTTGAAGAATAAATCTCTCTATTGGAAG
>JAOVVI020006592.1:0-15492 GCA_028571085.2 Nepenthes alata | reverse complement strand
TTATTATTATTATTATTATTATAAATCAAGAAGGGGAAGCCGCGCTCGGGCAAAGGAAAGAACAAAAAAGGAAAGAAAAGAAGAGGGGAGGATGAGGAGAAAGAGTAGAGGGAGGAGCGGTCACCGCCATCGCTGGGATCGGAAGCAGACGAAACTCTTTCTATGATTTATCCTCCATTTTGTGCGCCGGTATGAGTAGAGGAAGGAATCGTAAGCCGAAGCAGAACGACCACTACCGTCGCTATCATCGTCGGAGGAAATAGGTGAAATCGAGGCAAGTAAATCCTTTCCTTCTCCTTGTGGATGCCGATACCGTGGTTGCATTTATTGATTTTGAGAGAAATCAGCCGAATCGTGGAAAATGCGTAAATGAGGCGTGGCAGAGAAAAAGTCGTCAACAACTTGCATGCCGCCGTTGCTATCATTGCCGTCGCCAGGTTGCTGCCATCGTGGTCGCTACTGTTGCCCATGCTGGAGCTGTCTTTGGCGAAGGAGAGATGTGAACAGAGACATAGGAACAATGCGGCACGAGAGAGAAAGGGAGAGAGAAGGGGCACATGCGAAGTAGAGAGAGAAGCGCGCGATTCGGGTACCTTGGAGCATCTTTTTGGCAAACCTTCTTAGAATAAAAATGAGGCAAGTATTCTCTCGCATTATCTCTAATTTATTTTAGTATATGATATATTTTGTATGTATATTCTATCCGTATGTTTGTATGGCAAATGGGCGAGGTCTGAGACCCGGTGGGTCAGTGCATGTGTGAGACATTAGTTGTTCGAGACCCTAGTGGGTCGACATATGCGTGGGGATAGGGGAGTTCGAGACCTAAGTGGGTTGATGTAAGATGGCAGAGAATTAGAGGCCTAAAGTGTAGCATGGCTAATGGAGCCAATAACATAAGATGGCCGAGAGCTGCAGGCCTGAAATGTAGCCGGGCTAATGGAGCTAATAATATAAGATGGTCGAGAGCTGTAAGCCTAAAATGTAATCGAGTTAATGGAGTCAATAATATGAGATGACCAAGGGCTACATACCAAAAATATAGCCAGACTAATTGAGCCAATAATATGAGATAACTGAAAACTGCAGGCCTAAAATATAACCGGGCTAATAAAACCAATGATATGGGATGGCCGTATGATATGTAGAGTTAGATTCTGAGTTGGTCTCCATTTGTGTGGGTGTGCCGCAGTTATCTGCTTATGTGGATATGTCGTGGCTTCTGTTATGTGGGTGTGTCGTGGCCTTTAGTTATGTGCTACAGTATCAGAGTATTATTTGTTATGCGTTCGTATCAGTGGAATGGTACGATGAGATTCTGCATTGGGTATGCTGGTGATTTGGCTTCTAATTTGAGCTCCTGCTTTGGATATGATGATTCGGCTTCGGATATCATCGATTTGGGATTTGTATCCGTCATCTATTTGATATTTGTTTATGAATTGTCCCTCCGATTTACATATACTGTTTTGTGCATGTTTTCTGACGATACTTATTGAGCCTCCAGCTTACGTTTTCATATTTTCATCTCTTTGGATTCGTAACGGGCTGAGATGCTTTGCAGGAGTTAGACGAGATCTGATCCGACGTCACGTGATCCGAGGGGTTGGCATCTATTATGACTCAGATGGCGTTTGTAGTGTTTCTCTATTATTTCAATTGAGTTTGTTATTGGTTTTGTTAATTTGGATAATGGAAATTGGCCAAGAGTAGGCTTTTGGATTGTGTAATAAGAACCATTGGGTTTAATATATACATATATAAAATGTAAATGAGTTGTTGTCATTGCTTGGATATCTCCATTACGATGTTTGGAGCAGGTCATATAAATATTGTACGAACAGTTATCTAATAAGATCCTGTACAGGTTTAGCTTGTCGAGTCCTGTATTCTGGTCTTATCACACCTAGATTTTTAAAATATTAGTTCATACATAATAATTAATTAGATCTGCTAAATTTTGAGACATGACATGATGGCCTATAAGAGATTTAAGAACGAAAAAGTTCTTGTTTCCTTGAATAATCCAAATCCTACTAACATTGAGATATGGATCCAACAATTGAGGAAGTTTTTTAAGATTTCAAATTTTTGAAAAATGAGAAGGTAGGTTGGCAACATACAAGCTCGATGGAGAAACCAAATATTAGTGGATCATAACTAAAAAGGTTTTGGGACAAGAAAATAACGAAATTTTATGACAAGTGTTCATGGAGACCTTTAACAACAAGTATTTTTCTTGTGTCTTTGAGAGCTAAAGGAAGATGAATTTTCGAGGCTAGAGCAGGGAAATAGCTCCGTGTTGGAATATGATGTAAAATTTAATAAGCTAGCCTGATTCATGCCACACTTGGTGCTTATGAGGCCAAGCGAACATTGGAGTTCTTGCAAGGGTCAAAAGATGTGATTAGAAAATAGTTAGTGCCTTTTTTATTTTAGACTTACTGAGAAGTGTTGAACAGATCTCTACTCATTGAGCAGGAGATTTGGAAGGCAAAGTTTTTCGAGAAGAAGAATGCTAGTCGAGGAAGATAAAACTCGGGTCAGAAATATCCCATGAGATGATCAACTCTAAAGATAGAGAGACAAGAAAAACCGTGGAGGTCCAAGAGCGCTAGAAAGACAACACTTAAGGATACCATGCTGGTTTTGTAGACCATTCCTTGGAGGCATCCTCGTTATAGGCAATTTGAAGCATACCTTGATTGTGGTCAATCCAGCCGTATAATCAAAGAGTATCTCCAGCTATTGCGACGGGCAAATAGGAAGCCTAGTACTTTAGAAAAGATGTATGCCGTGATGGCCAAGTATGCAAAGGTATTTCCTTTAATGGTGGAAGGTAAACTTTCGACCTTTAAGATTTTTGCATGTATAATGTTGGATCCAAGGTCTATGCATTCCATTGTATTCTCAAAGTTTGAATGTCATTTGCATTCATAACCTAGAATTACATAATATATTTTAGTGGTGTCTACATATATGAGTAAGCCTTTAATAGCCGACAATATGCACCTTAAGTGTGCAATTTGGGTTCATCGTTTTAAAGTGTAGGTAGATTTAATATTATTGAACATGTAAAATTTTGATATAATCGTAAATATTGATTAATTGGCATGTTATCATGCCAAAGTGAACAATTTCCACAAGAGAGCATTTTTTTAGTTTCGGATAGTCAACCTTTTTTATTTTCAAGGGATAAACGTAACAAGACTGCCTATGTAATTTTTACATTGCATACATGTCATTTGAAGAGAGGTATCTATCAAGCATACCTTATCTATGTCACCACAGTCGGGAGTTATTATGTGCCAATTGAAGAGATTTTGGTAGTAAAAGATTCAAGATGTATTTCTGTAAGATCTACCTAGATTATCGTCGAGTGGAGAGATTGAATTCGTGATTGATTTGCGTGGTAAAAGATTAAGGTGTTTTTGTAAGATCTATCTAGATTATTGCTTAGTAGAGAGATTGAATTCGTGATTGATTTGGTGCCAGGATTCGCACAAAATTCCAAGGCTTTGTATAGGATGCTCCTTCGGAGTTAAAATAGTTAAAAAAAATAGTTGCAAAAACTATTGCAGAATGGTTTTATTTGATTATGTTACCTTTGGGTACCAATATTGTTTATAAAGGATGGGCCTATGAAATTGTGAATAAATTATCAGGAATTGAATAAAATAGCAACCAAGAATAAATATCCCTTATCGAAAACAGATTACTTATTTAATCAATTGTGAGGATTTCAATATTTTTCCAATATTGATATTTGATCGAGGTATCATAAATTAATAATCACGAAGGAAGATGTATCAAATATTGCCTCTGGACGAGGTATGGTGATTATAAGTTTTTAGTGAAGCCATTTTGGATTAACTAACGCCCCTACATCGTTCATGCATTTAAAGAATTAGGTGTTTTAACCCTATTTTGATCAATTTGTGGTTCTCTTTATCAACGATGTTTTGATATATTCAAAACGTTCTGAAAAATATGAGGTCTATTAAAGGATTATGTTACAAACATTTTGAAAAAAGATGGTTATATGCAACGTTGAAGTGTGAGTTCTGGTTTGAGAAAGTGGCTTAGACCATGTGATTTCCAAAGAAAGTGTCTCGATTGATCCAAAGAAGATTACATTGGTCAGAAGATGGGACTAGCCGACAAGTGTGACTGAGGTATAAGGTTTCTTAGTTTAGTTAAGTATTACAGGAGATTCACGGAGAACTTTCAAGGATCATTTCTCTATTTACCTACTTGTCACAAAAGAATGTATAATTTTTTTCGGATGAAGATTGTAAAAAACGTTTCTAGGAATTGAATGACAGTTTGACGATTGTACCAATTTTAGCTATTTTAGAAGGATTGGAATGCTTTGTGATATATTGTGATGCCTCAAAGAAAAGGTTGCGTTACATATTAATGCAACATGGTCGAATAATTGCTTATGGATTGAAGAAACTCAAGCCTTATGAATAGAATTATCCAACCCATTATTTAAAGTACTGTTATCGACTTTGCGTTAAAAATTTGGAGATACTAATTACATAGAAAGAAGTTTATGATGTAGTTAGACAATAAGAGCTTAAAATATTTATTTTCTTAGAAAGAGTTAAACAAGAGATAAAGGCAATTGATGAACTTATTAAAGGACTACAATTGTAAATCTAATATTAATCTGGAAAGGCTAACGTGGTGGCAGGCATGTTGATTCGAAAGTCAGCTGCCTTGATGGCCCATTTGATGATTAAGGAGATGAGGATGTTTGATGGAATCAAGAGGTGCAATAGTTAACTACACTCACAAGGTAGGTGTATGATTCTATCATATTTTTCAGTGAAACAAGAAATTTTTGAAATGATTAAAAGAATGTAAGTAGATAATCCATTTTTGTGGATATAGCCGAAGATTTAGACGAAGAATCAGTGGCTTAGTTTAATGTTCGAGCTGACAGAGTCGAAGCTTCAGGATCACATTTGCGTGCCAAATATTAAAGACTCGAAGGAAGAAATTTTCAATGAAACCAATTGATCGAAGTATATGATCCACCCGAAAATACATAAGATATATCAAGAATTACGGAAGATTTTTTGGTGAATGAATATGAAGGGCGAAATTGTGGCTTTTGTCGTAAGATGCATAATTTATCAACAATTGAAAATCAAATACAAGAATTATTGGGTCATTTGAACCCAATGCCTGTTCCTATTTGGAAATAAGAGTATAGAATGATGGATTTCGTGATGAGATTATCAAAGACGTCCAAGATTTATGATATAGCATGAGTGATTATAGATTGGTTGATGAAGTCAGCATATTTTATTGCTGTCATGATAACGTCCAACAGTGACTAGGACCTGGCCCTAAACTGCCACTCTGATTCGAAACCGCAAGAAAACATTAATCTCATATTATCGTAAATAAACATCATACTATAAAAGATAACTAAGACTTCTCTAGTCAAAATCTAGATGCAACCAAAGCTCAAGGGAAAAAACAACCAATGTAATAAGTAAGTATTATCTAAATGCATCTTATAACAATAACATAAAAATAATTGCCAACTAGACTCTTTGGAACAATAAGTCCGTGGCTCATCCTCCGGCTCTAATTCAGTCATCACCACCATCTCCTCTACTCCGGGGAAAGAAATAGTAATGGTGAACTAAATGCCTAAAAAGTACGTTGATTGAAGCCAATAATAACGGAAATCAAGTGATCCAAGAAACTTATCTGATAATAAATGCTCCAAATACAAGACAAGATACAATATACATACATACATACAACTAGGTCAACAAAGATAGCTTAATAGATAATATTAATAAATAACATTATTAATGTTAGCTCAATGGATAATCATGACATCCCGAAGGACATCCACCGGATTTTAACGATTCTTAATAAATATAATACAATGTCTCAAAATATTCTAAATATTAATGTCCTCCATTGAATTTCTAGAAAATTTAACTTAACATGAGGTTAGAACTATATGAGATAACAAAAATTGCCCGTGGATTTTATTCTGTTACTGTGAACTAAAAGCTAAACTATTTGCATCCCATTAGCCGTAAATTTACCACAAAATCCCCAACATCTATGATATACAACTGCCCCTGCATTTTCCCAATGACAAGTAAAGAAGATCTGATTGAAGCTAACTTAGTGAGCATCAAAGGTACTTTTTACGTCATCTTCTAGTTAGTCAAATCGTTCCCAGCACACAGCAGATACTTTACTGATTCCCTGCTCTTCCCTTTTATACATGTTTCTCGTGAATATCAGTGGGATGGCTCTCTGTGGATGTCTACTAAGATCAAATGAACTTTCTATAATGGGGGCAAAAATCAAGGAACAATTAAGAAATGCATAATTTTGAAATTCAAATTGGTCAAGAACAGCAAGATCAAACATGTTTCAGCTGGGAATGAACACAGCCACAGAAATCTCTTTGCTCTAAACTTTCGAATAATCTTGGATTCATCATCACAAGTCCAATACAAAAAAATTTTAAAAAAAAAATATTTCTGATGACATTAACTGACGTAGACAAATAATTCCGCATTATATTGGCTAGATGCAGATGAAATTAACTAAATTAAACAAATGAAAAGCTTTCATAAAGCATATTAATCGTCACCATGGCATATTCAACCATGGGATGCATCGTTGCATCTGTGTTGGCTTGTCAGCTACAAAGAAAATGTCAAAAAAAAAGAAAAAGAAAACATGACTAAGATTATAGGCATTAATGACAAACCTCAAATTCCAGGAAACAGAGGCTTTGAATCACCTTTAGATTCCTGGTTTCAGCTTCCAGCTGCAGCAGGTACGGCAAATGCCTTTGAGTCTTCTGCCTTCTCATGTTCCTTGTTTAGCATCTGAAGTGGCAACCCCGAAATAAAATATCAGGGTCATGAGAGAAAACAGCTCAACAGTGAGCTTACCGAATAAGAGCTGAAGACAAAGACCATGCATACATAAACTAGAAGGTGCTGCATTCATGCAAGTTCATCACGTTCTTCAGTAACTTCCATGACAATTCATGGTAACAAAACCAGCATTTTGCTTGATTTTTTTTTTTTGTGCATATGATCTATACTCCAATTTTAATATTCAAAATGATTGGATACTAACAATAAAGGGGAGCATTAACGCAATGGTAGAACCATTGCCGTATGACCTAGTGGTCACAAGTTCAAGTAGTGAACGCAGCCTCTTGTGTATACAAAGTTAAAATTGTATATAATAAACTCAAAGTAGCTTGACCCTTTGCAAGACCCATGTTACGGGAATTATCGAACCCCTTCCGAAGCGGCACCGCCATCCCAAACCGCTGTCACAAGGACCCTTGAAGCTACCGTCCGGCGCAGTTCCCGGGCAACTTAGGTCCCCCTTAAATTTAGAGATTACAGCTAATTGTTTCATTACTGTTATTCTCTGCACATGTAATCTGTTACTCTCCTGTAACAGCTCACTCACGTTCATTACTGTTATTGCACGTGTACTCTACACATGTCATCCCATCTGTTATTGCTGTTTGGCCCAACACCGTATAAGTCCATTATTGTTCAAGTGAAGGAAGTAGTGAATATTCTCAAACTCTTCTCTTCTGCGTCTGTTCTCCTCTTTCCCTTCTATTGACTGCATCTCTCTCTCTCTCCTGTCAGAAACTCCCCCCCTATTTCTCTTCTTCTCTCTCCCTTCCAGAGTCCTCCACAGCCACCGTTCGCATCAATAAGTGCTTTTATTGAGACCATGGCAGATGGGAATGACGACGCACTATAAGGCCCTCGAAGACTCTATCGCAGGCCTTTCGAAAGATTTGAAGGAGGTAGCGGTGACTGTACAACAACATGAGGAAGGCCTTGCTTCTAATTCATATGCCAATAAATATATACAAAAATCACTCTCTCAAATTTTGCGTCGACTCGACAAATCGCCCTCACCACCAGTGAATCCGCCGTTGCTTCCTACTCCCCCTTCGTTTATGGCGACTCTGTCTACTCTTAACCTCCATACGCCATATAGCCTACCCCTGTTTCCACATGCAGCAACCGATTTACAACTCTTTACCACCGTTCGTCTTCCTAAACTTGAAATTCTGTTTTTCTCTGCAGAGAACGTGCTTGGCTGGATCTTCCAGATTGAATGTTTCTTTCATTATCACGGAACCCCACCCGAGCAAAAATTGACCATCGCTGCATTCTATATGTCTAGTGTGGCTCTCCAAAGGTATCAGTGGATGCACGCCACTAGACAACTCTCAACTTGGGAGTTGTTTTGTCGTGATCTAGAGCTGAAATTTGGGCCGTCCACATACTCAAACCCTAAGGCCACGCTCTACAAGCTTCGGCAAACCTCGACTGTAACTGTCTACATGACTGAGTTCAAGACACTATCCACACGCACTTTCGGCCTCACTACTGTGAATCTATTGAACTATTTCATTTCAGGCCTACGAGACGAAATACGGCGTGAGCTCTTGTCGCTTAAGCCCTTATCTCTGCCAGAGGCTATTGGTATGGCTAAGCTGGTGGAGAAGTTTGATACGAAGCGCTCCCCTGTTCATCGACCCCCAAATTCCAAGCCACTACTAGTTCACAACCTGGTAACACCACCTCGATCTTCTTCAACTACTTCTTCAAGGTTCCCTCCAAGACTACCAATCAAGAAATTAATGCTAGCTGAAATGGGGTTTCAGCGTGATCGAGGATTGTGCTTAATTTGTGACAAAAAATTTAAACCGAGACACTGCTGTAAACCATCACAGTTCCTATGTATGCTGGTAGACGATGAAAGTACAAATGCAGAACTGATGCTGCTGCTTGAGGATGAATCTATTGTTCAGGAACCACCGGCAGTAAGCCCATTTGACTCAGAATCCCTTCCTACAACATACGCTGCCGTTCCAACCATCTCTCTTTATGCTCTGGAAGGCCATTTTGTTCCTTCCACACTGCACTTGCAAGGCCAAGTAGCTGGCTAAACGTTGGTCATCTTGGTGGACAGCGGTTCCACCCACAACTTCCTCCAAACTCGGCTGGCCAAAAATCTAGAATTAACCATTGAACCGTCGCAGCACCTTAACGTTACTGTTGGTAATAGGGACTCCCTACAATGCGAGGGCATATGCTCCAACGTCCTCGTCAATCTAGACCAATCCAAATTCGCGGTAGATCTCTACTTATTACCTATATATGGGGCTGATGTGGTGTTTGGGGTACAATGGTTGGCCACCATTGGCCCATTGTTTTTTGATTATAAAGCTTTATAGATGAGTTTTGATTATGCTGGAACTTAGCTTACCTTACATGGGCTCCAATCAGCCACTGTATCATCCATGACCTTGGGATAGCTTCGACGCAGCAAGATGACGAATTCTGCCGCCACCTAT
The DNA here is from genome assembly GCA_028571085.2 of Nepenthes alata. Taxonomy (NCBI): domain Eukaryota; kingdom Viridiplantae; phylum Streptophyta; class Magnoliopsida; order Caryophyllales; family Nepenthaceae; genus Nepenthes; species Nepenthes alata. The sequence continues at coordinate 6,095 of JAOVVI020006592.1, read as the reverse complement.
TTTAAGCTAACAGTCACCAATGTTTCGGATCCTCTACGGGAAACCACTTCCTCCTCACTTCCAGCTCCAAATCATTTACCTTCCAACATTCCCTCCACCATCCTTACAGCTCTATGTCGCCTCCTCTCAACATTTACCGATGTTTTCTCCATCCCACACGGGCTACTACCACTTTGTTCCACCGATCATCGCATTCCCCTCAGCTAAACATAGAACCTGTAAACGTAAAGTCCTACCGGTACCCCCATTTCCAGAAGGCAGAAATGGAATGGCTGATCCGAGAAATGTTGGACCAGGGTATTATCAAACCTAGCACAAGCCCATTTTCGTCACCAGTAATCCTCATCAAGAAAAAAAGATGGGAGTTGGTGATTTTGTATGGATTATCGAGCCCTCAATTCTATTACCGTTAAAGACCGGTTTCCTATACCAACCATGGACGAGTTACTGAATGAATTGTCCGGGGCTCAGGTGTTCTCCAAGCTAGACTTGCGAGCAGGGTATCACCAAATGTGCGTCCATGCTAAAGACATGCACAAAACTGCTTTCCGCACTCACAAAAGACATTACGAATTTCTAATAATACCCTTCGGGTTATCCAACGCTCCCTCTTCGTTCCAATATGAAATGAACACGATCTTCCGTCCCGTGTTGAGGCGGTTTGTGCTGGTTTTCTTTGATGACATACTCGTATACAGCCCCTCTTGGGATACACATCTCAACCACCTTGAGCAGGTACTACACATCCTACGGGCTCACACCTTCTTTGCTAAACAATCCAAATGTGAATTTGGGAGGACTTCACTCTCCTACTCAGGTCACATCATTTCAGAGCAAGGCGTAGTGATGGATCTGGAAAAAATTGCGGATGTCCAAAGCTAGCCGACACCAACTAGCATAACACAACTGCGTGGGTCCCTAGGACGGTTCGGGTATTACCAACGATTTGTCAAACATTATGCTCAAATCTCTGCTCCCTTGACCCGGTTACTATGAAAACATTCCTTCCTATGGACTCCGGAAGCGGAACATGCCTTTAACTCCCTTGAGGCTGCTCTTACCACTACACCTGTGCTAGCCCTACCAGACTTCTTCCGAACATTTATGATTCAAACATATGTGTCGGGACAGGGCATTGGAGCTGTTCTACTGCAAGAGGGTCACCCCATTGCTTTCTTCAGCAAGCAGATCTGCCCAAAGCTCCAAGGTTTCTCCACCTACCTGAAAGAGCTCTACGCTATTACAGAGGCAGTGAAGATATGGCGGCAGTATTTACTGGGCGCCAAATTCATTATCCAAACGGACCATCAACCTCTCAAGGCCTTATTAATGCAGCCCATACAGACGCTAGATCAACAGCGCTGGATTACTAAATTAATGGGGTTTGATTTCGATCTTGTATACCAGCCGGGCCGCGAAAATGGCCCAGCCGATGCCCTCTCCAGAATCCCAGCCGGCTCTTGTTTGGTCCTCTAAGCAGTATCACAACCAGTAATCGCATTACTGGCAGCTTTGCGGAAATATTACCTGCGACACCCAGCTTTAGCACAATTCGCTCGGGCTATCCAGGAGCAACCAGGAGAGAATGCGAATTATGCCTAGCGAGATGGGCTCATCTTCTACAAAAACTGAATCCTGGTTCCCGACGAGTCTGGACTACAAGAACCCATCTTACATGAGTACGGCGATTCCCCTCTTGGGGGGCACGCAGGAGTACAACGAACTCTTGCCCGCATCTCAGCCACATTTTACAAGCCTCAGATGCCCAAGGAGTTACGGGACTTTGTTTCTAACTGTAGGGTCTGCCAGCAGATCAAGCCAGTTATTACGGCGCCGCAAGGATTGCTCCAGCTGCTGCCCATTCCGGGTAAGATATAGGACTCCCTTTCCATGGACTTCATTACTCATCATCCTCCATCACGCGGCAAAACCGTTAAATTGGTTGTGGTCGATCGCCTCTCCAAATATGCCCATTTCTCCGATATAGACCCCATTTTCATGAGTGTATTTTGGAAGAGCTTTTTAAATCCCAAGGCACCCACTTATCCACCAGCAGCTCTTCCCACCCATAGACGGATGGACAAACCGAAGTTGTTAACCGCTGTCTGGAAGATTACCTTCATTACTTTGCCGAGGAACACTCGGTTTCATGGGCCCAATATTTGCCGTGGGCGGAATGGAGCTACAACATGGCTTGGCATTCCTCAATCAAAATGAGTCCCTATGAGGCGATGTACAGGCGTCCACCTCCATCTCTGTTCAACTACGTCCAAGGCACCTCTCCCATTGCTGCCATCGACGAGTTCCACACAGCTCGTACCACTGCTCTTGAGGTTATCAAGGCAAATTTGCATAGGGCACAGCTTCATATGAAGAATCAAGCGGATGGTCGACGACTAGATAAGGAATTTCAAATCGGTGACCTGGTCTACGTGAAGCTCCAACCATACCGCCAATCATCGGTTGCCCATCTACAGTCCAACAAGCTCGCCAAAAGCTATTACGGGCCATTCCGTATCTTAGAGCGTGTGGGTGCTGTTGTCTATCGACTTGAGATGCCGATACAGTAAAAAATACATAAATGTGTTCCATGTTTCCCTACTCAAGAAATGCCGGGGTGATCACGAGCATCAATTTGAGTTACCACCCGCAACGTTCGGTTCCCAACCCCTTTTGCAACCCAAACGGCTCCTGGTATTTCGGAAGGTTCTCCACAACAATCACAGTTTATCACAAGTGCTCGTTCAGTGGAACATGCAGACCACCGAGGAAGCTACATGGGAAGACGTCGCTGATCTCCGTCGACTTTCCAGAATTTAAACTTGAAGATAAGGTTCTTTTCGATAGGAATGGCAACATTACGGGAATTATCGAACCCCCTTCTGAAGCTGCACCGCCATCCCGAACCGCCGCCACAAGGACTCCTGAAGCTAACGCCCAGCGTAGTACCCGGGCCACTCGGGTCCCCCTTAAATTTAGAGATTACAACCAATTGTTTCATTACTGTTATTCTCTGCACATGTAATATGTTACTCTCCTGTAACAGCTCACTCACGTTCGTTACTGTTATTGCACATGTACTCTGCACATGTCATCTCGTCTGTTATTGCTGTTTGGCCCAACACTATATAAGTCCATTACTGTTCAAGTGAAGAAAGTAGTGAATATTCTCGAACTCTTCTCTTCTGCGTCTGTTCTCCTCTTTCCCTTCTACTGGCTGTTTCTCTCTCTTTCTCATAAACTCCCCACCCTGTTTCACTTCTTCTCTCTCCCTTCCACAGAGTCCTCCACAGCCACCGTTCGCATCAACCCATGCATGGAGGAAGTTTCATACACCGCACTTCCCTTCACTAGATACTAATGGTCAATAAGATCACCATTGCCCCAGCACGGGAACAATCAGATAACTGATTTATTAGATGTTTGAAACTTCATACTAGATAGTCTTGCTGTCTATCACATACAATATGCAACTACTTTCAACATTTCCATATTGAAATACCGAATAGATGAGCATCATGAGTGTGAGCCAACAATCCAACAACAGATTTGTAAAAACCTTGCTTTAATAACCAAGTTGTTGACTTCAGAGGTTCTTAGCCCCTCTTCCCCTAGAATCTACAATGCAACTTAGGACAACTGAATTTTCATTGCTCACATTTGGCTGTGTCAAGATAATCATAGACAGACTCTCTCTCTCTCTCTCTGTGTGTGAGATAACCTAAGGAGGCATTTTCCATATCATTGACCATTTCAAATTAGGAAGGTTTGTCATTAACTCCACTCTTTCACTAATTTTTTTCCAGGAGAATCCTTCACCAATAGCATGTAGCAATAACTTATATTAACAATGTGATACCATCTCAAATATGTATCATGCACATTGATTCCTGCTACTGAAAAGTCATTATAGCTAGCAGTGGCTATTTGCCACGAAAAAAGACATCTCCACAATCCACACATACAACACAGTGGTGTAATAGGCCAACACACCAGACCCATGATAATACAGACCTTTCCTTGGATATTAAGACAAACTACAATGCCTACAACTACCAAACAGATGATCATATAAACAGATTTGAGTTTATATTTGTGTTAGATACAGGGGCTACTGTGTGAGGTTTTATTATCCAAACAATAGATGATAATTTCTCACCTTGTTGTTAATCAAGTTGTGGAGAGCAATTACACTTCGGATAAGGGAGGAAAGGTAAATCACTAGCATCATGTCATTTGTTTTCACTGAAAATACAAAAAAAAAAAAAAACAGATCAATCACAAAATACAGTAGAGCATGGTAATAATAGGAAAGGCATAGATATATGTATAACGAAAACTGTATGCCATTTATCATTAGCTCACCTGCAAAAGCCTTGATCAGATCAGACACGTTCAGATTTGGAAGCAGGTTGAAGACATCCTACAAGAATACAGAGCAACATAAGATCATTAACAGAAGAGAATCAGACAGCTTCATCTTGGAATAGAAAAGTTCCTAAGGACAAATAGTCATCACAAGCATTCAAAGTGACAGAAGAGCAGGGAGCGAAAGATGGCAATAAATAAATAACAATCACAATTCCGATTATTGTATGGAGACCACAACACGGCCTACATACTTTCACTCATTAACTAGGTGAAGGATAATGCAAAACCAGAGTGCAAAGAGATCTAATAAATCTCCCCTTTAAAAGGATAAAGGATACAGAAACATTAAATATGGCTTAAACATATGACAGACACCAGAAACATTAAATATGGCTTAAACATATGACAGACACCAGACCACAAGACTGAATCATAACACAATAGGTAACCCAACCTGTAAATGGTATAGAATTTCGTGGTTCAGTGGAATTTTTCCATCAACAAGAAGATCAAGATAACTGCGGATCTCTCGGAGACGTGCATCTAGTCCCTTGAGAGCTGCAAGCTTCCCTGATACCTGACCATGACAAAGTCAGAAGATGGTGAGAATTCTTTGATCTCTCATTTTCTCAAAGATGAACTGGAAGCTGGAGTCGCTTTTTCTCCCCATATTCAAGGAAAAAAACACAATTTATATTCTATGTCAACAGAACAAAAGACAATACATAGCAGCACATCTTGACATACATCTGTTGCAAGAGTGCTAATGGTTGTATCCTTCACATCCCTGAGCAAGTGTTCCACCCCTGCAAGAATAACATGCACACATGAATAGTAATGCTGGACTAATGAATACAGGCTGCCTGGTGATGGGCTCCCTACTTGCCCAGGCCAGTGGTCTGGTTTTGATCTCCACCAACTCCCCTCTTTATCTAACCTAGCAAAAAGCTCACGAGTAACAGTACTGAAACAGAAAACTATATGCATTGTCCTTGCAAACATTAAAGGAGATGGAAGATTTATGCCCATAAGACAAATTTTTAAGCACTTGATGAAATAATGGGTGTTCACCTATTGTAAACACTTGACGAGAGCCTCTTGTGAAACTGTAACCTCTTATAATCACCGGTCAGAAGCTATTGTCCAAAGGCTCCCAAACCAGCATAAACAATAACCTTCTATTTTAATAAACTTAATTGATAGCACAGTGTAATACATATAATAGTAAAGAGTAAATTTTACATCTCTATTGGCAAAGACTAATTTTAGTACTAGTAATCACCCTTTTAGAACCTCCTGAATTTTTACTAGCAAAAAGGGTTATGCAAACTTACCGATTTCCTCAACCTCGTGTGCAGCGATTTCTGATGGAACATGCATGAACACCTTCTGGCTTTTCTGTGTTGCATTCTGCATTGCAAACATACAATTTACAATTCATATCCTACATTCAGGGAGGTATAGCCATGGGAAAATCCAACGTCAAAGGGAAGCTTTAAGCTTTATTGTCCCAATTCAACACAAAAATTCTCATTATTGTTCATCAATAAAACAAATGACCTAACTGGCAATTTGCACTTCAACAAAAGCAAAAAACAATCAATTGCACAGCAGGACTACATGCAAAATTGGAGAACATGAAGTCCTACCTCTTTAACCTCTTCAACAGCATAATAAGCTTTGGTAGGTATTCCCAACTCTACAGGTTGGACATCAATTATGAC
>JAOVVI020006591.1:0-15492 GCA_028571085.2 Nepenthes alata | reverse complement strand
TAACAATATTTTTAACTACAACAATAATTACAACAATAAGATCAATAATAACAATAACATTTTTTACAAAAATAACAACATCATTTTTAACAACAACCACAATAACAACAACAAAATTTTTAATAACAACAACAATAATAACAACAACAACAATAATATTTTTAACAATAATATTTTTAACAACAACAATAACAATAATAATAACAAGATTTTTAAAAACAACAATAATATTTTAACAACAATAACAACAACAACAATAATAACAATAACAATAATAACAACAACAACAACCAGAATTTTAACAACAATAATAACAAGAACAACATTTTTAACAATAACAACAATAATAATATTTTTAACAATAATAACAATAATAATAATATTTTTAACAATAATAATAACAACAATAACAACAATAACAACAACAGTAACAACAACAACAATAATAATTTTAACAATAAAAACAACAATAATATTTTTAACAATAACAATAACAACAACAACAATATTTTTAACAACAACTACAATAACAATAATATTTTTAACAACAACAACAATAACAATAACAACAACAATCTTTTTAACAACAATAATAATATTTTTAACAATAACAATAACAACAATAACAACAACAACAACAACAATAAAAATATTTTTAACAACTATAATATTTTTAACAATAACAACAATAACAATAATATTTTTAACAACAACAACAATAACAATAATATTTTTAATAATAACAATAACAATAACAAGAATAACAACAACAACAACAGCATTCTTAACAACAATAATAACAATAACTACAATAATAATAATAATAATATTTTTAACAATAATAACAACAATAATAATAATAACAATAATATTTTTAACAGCAACAATAACAATATTTTTAACAATAATAACAATAATAATAATAACAATAATAATAACATTTTTAACAATAATAATAATAACAACAACAATATTTTTAACTACAACAATAATTACAACAATAAGAGCAATAATAACAATAACATTTTTTACAACAACACAACATCATTTTTAACAATAACCACAATAACAACAATAAAATTTTTAACAACAATAACAATAATAACAACAACAATAATAATATTTTTAACAATAATATTTTTAACAACAACAACAACAATAATAATAATAACAACAACAATAATAATATTTTTAACAACAACAATAACAATAATAATAACAACAACAGTAATAACAATAATATGATTTTTAACAACAATAATAATATTTTAACAATAACAACAACAACAATAATAATAAAAACAATAATAACAACAACAACAACCAAAATTTTAACAACAATAATAACAATAATAATATTTTTAACAATAACAACAACAATAATATTTTTAACAACAATAACAACAACAATAATAATAATATTTTTAACAATAACAACAACAACAACAACAATAACAACAACAGTAACAACAATAACAATAACAATAATAATATTTTTAACAACAACAATAACAACAATAACAATATTTTTAACAAAAACAAAAATATCAATATTTTTAACAACAATAACAACAACAATAATAATAACGTTTTTATCAACAACAACAACAACAATAATAATATTTTTAACAATAATAACAACAACAATAATAATAATATTTTTAATAACAACAACAACAACAATAATAACAACAGTAACAACAATAACAACAACAATTTTAACAACAACAACAACAATAATATTTTTAACAACAACAATAACAACAAAAACAATATTTTTAACAAAAACAAAAATAACAATATTTTTAACAACAATAACAACAACAATAACAATAACATTTTTATCAACAATAACAACAACAACAATAATATTTTTAACAATAACAACAATAATATTTTTAACAACAATGATACTTTTAACAACAACTACAATAATAATAATATTTTTAACAACAACAATAATATTTTTAACAACAACTACTACAACAATATTTTTAACAACAACAACAATAACATTTTTAATAACAACAACAATAATAACAATATTTTTAACTATAATATTTTCAAAGACAACAACAACAATAATATTTTTAACAACAATAACATTTTTAACAACAATAACAATAATATTTTTAACAACAACAATAACAATAATAACAATAACAACAATAATAGTTTTAAGAGTAACCACAATAACATTTTTAACAACAACAATAATAACAACAACAACATTTTTAACAACAACAACAATAACAACAACACCAACAATATTTTTAACAACAATAATAACAACAATAACAATAATATTTTTCACACCAACAACAACAACAACAATAATATTTTTAACAACAATAACAACAACAATAACAACAATATTTTTAACAATAACAATAATAACAACAATAACAATAACAAAAATAATAGTTTTAAGAGTAACCACAATAATATTTTTAACAACAACAACAATAACTATAACAACAACAATAAGAATATTTTTAACAACGATAATAACAACAATAATAACAATATTTTTAACAATAATAATAACAACAATATTTTTAACAACTACAATAATAACAATAATAATAATATTTTTAACAACAATAACAACAACAACAACAAAAATAACAACAACAACAATAATAATATTTTTAACAACCACAACAACAATAACAGTAACAATAATAATATTTTTAACAATAATATTTTTAACAATAACAACAATAACAACAATATTTTTAACAATAACAATAACAATAACAATAACAGTAGTATTTTTAACAACAACAACAACAACAATAACAATAACAACAATAAGAACAATAATATTTTTAACAACAACAACAATAATAAAAATATTTTTAACAATAATAATATTTTTAACAACAATAACAACAACAATAATATTTTTAACAACAACAATAATAATAACATTTTTAACAACAACAATAACAATAACAATAATATTTTTAACAACAGTATTTTTAACAATAATAACAATATTATTTACAATAACAACAACAACAATAATAACTTTTTTAACGACAACAACAACAACGACGACAATAATAATATTTTTAACAATAATAATAATAATAATAATATTTTTAACAATAATAACAATAACAATAACAATATTTTTAACAATAACAACAACAAAACAAACAACAACAATATTTTTAACAAGAATAGTTTTAACAACAATAACAATAACAACAACAATAATATTTTTAACAACAACAATAATAATATTTTTAACAACAATAACAACAACAATAATATTTTTAACAACAACAAGAACAGTAACAATAACAATATTTTTAACAACAACCACAACAACAATAATATTTTTAACAACAAGAATAATAATAATATTTTTAACAACAACAACTACAATAATATTTTTAACAATAACAATAATATTTTTAACTACAATAACAACAATAATAATATTTTTAACAACGACAATAATAATAACAATAACAATAATATTTTTAACAATAACAACAATAACAATATTTTTAATAATATTTTTAAAAATAATAATTTTAACAACAATAATAACAACAACAATCTCAACAACAACAGTATTTTTAACAACAATAACAATAATATTTTTAACAATAACAACAATAATATTTTTAACAATAATATTTTTAACAATAATATTTTTAACAACAATAAAAATAATAATATTATTTTTAATAACAATAATAACAATAACAATAATAAAAATAACAATAATATTTTTAACAACAACAACGATAATAATAACATTTTTAACAATAATATTTTTAACAACAACAATAATAATAATATTTTTAACAATAATATTTTTAACAATAAAAATATTTTTAATAACAACAATAATAATAACATTTTTAACAACAGCAACAACAATAATAATATTTTTAACAATAATATTTTTAACAACAATAATATTTTTAACAACAACATTTAAAAAATAATAATATTTTTAACAATAATAACAATAATATTTTTAACAACAATAATAAAAATAACAACAAGAATAACATGATTAACAATAACATTTTTAACAACAACAATAACAATAATATTTTTAACAATAACATTTTTAACAACAACAACAACAATAACAATAACATTTTTAACAACAACAATAACAACAACAATAACAACAATAATATTTTTAATAACAATATTTTTAATAACAATAATAACAACAACAATAATAATATTTTTAACAACAATAATATTTTTAAAAATAACAACAATAATATTTTTAATAATAATAACAATAATATTTTTAATAACAACAACAACAACAACAATAATAACAATAAGAACAACAACAACAACAATAATATTTTTAACAATAACAATAACAATAATATTTTTAACAATAATATTTTTAACAAATACAACAACAACAATAATAATATTTTTAACAACAATATTTTTAACAATAACAAGGACAATAATATTTTTCACAACAATAACATTTTTAACAATAACATTTTTAACAACAATAATATTTTTAACAACACCAACAACAACAACAACAATAACAACAATATTTTTAACAATAACAATAATATTTTCAGCAATAATATTTTTAACAATAACAACAACAACAACAACAAAAATAATAACATTTTTAATAACAATATTTTTAATAACAATAATATTTTTAACAACAATATTTTTAAAAATAATAATAAGAATAATATTTTTAACAACAACAATATTTTTAACAGCAACAATAATAATATTTTTAAGAACAAAAATAACTACAATAATAATATTTTTAACAACAATAACAATAACAACAACAATAATAAAAATGACTACAATAATATTTTGAACAACAACAATAACAATAATAATAATAATAATATTTTTAACAACAATATTTTTAACAACAACAATAATATTTTTAACAATAATAATAATAACAATAATAATAACAATAACAACAATAATAACGATAATAATATTTTTAACAACAATTTTAACAACAACAACAATAATAATATTATTAACAATAACAATAACAACAACAATAATAACAATAATAATAACAATATTTTTAACAATAATATTTTTAACAATAACAAGAATAACAACAACAATAATAATAATAACAACAATAACAACAATAATATTTTTAACAATAATATTTTTAACAACAACAACTATAATAATAATAATAATCATCTTTTTAACAACAATATCAATAATAACAACAATAACAACAATAATATTTTTAACAATAACAATAACAATAATAATAATAACAATAACATCGACAACAACATTTTTAACTACAACAATAACATTTTTAACAACAAAAACAACAACAATATTTTTAATAAAAATATCAATAATAACAACAATAACAACAATAATATTTTTAATAACAACAATAACAACAACAATAATACCGAGAATAACATTTTTAACAATAATAAGAACAACAATAATAACAACAACAAAGATAACAACAATAATATTTTTAACAATAATATTTTTATCAACAACAATAATAATATTTTTAACAATAACAACAACAATAACAATATTTTTAACAATAACAACAACCACAAGAAAAATAACATTTTTGACAATAATATTTTTAACAACAACAACAATAACAATAACAATAATACTTTTAACAACCAAAACAACAACAACAACAATAATATTTTTAACAGCAACAACAACAATAACTATATTTTTAATAACAATATTTTTAACAGTAACAACAACAATAACAACAATAATATTTTTAATAACAATATTTTTAACAATAACAACAACAACAATATTTTTAACAATAATAATAATAACAACGATAACATTTTTAATAATAACAACAACAACAACTATAACATTTTTAACAACAACAATAATAACAACAATATTTTTAACAATAATAATAATAATAATATTTTTAACAACAACAATAGTATTTTTAACAACAATAATAACAATAATTTTAACAACAATAACAATAATATTTTTAACAATAACAACGAAAACAACAATATTTTTAACAATAATATTTTTAACAATAATAATATTTTTAACAACAACAACAATAACAATAACATTTTTAACAATAACAATACAACAATAATAACAATATTTTTAACAACAACAATAACAATAATAATAACAATAATAACATTTTTAACAATAATATTTTTAACAACAATAATAATATTGTTAAAAACATTTTTAACAATAATAACAACAATAAAAATAATAATAACAACAACAATAATAACAATAATTATAACAATAATATTTTTAACAACAACAACAGCAACAACAACGATAACATTTTTAACAATAATATTTTTAACAACAACAACAATAATATTTTTAGCAACAACAATAACAATAACAATAACATTTTAACAATAATAATAATATTTTTAACAACAATAATAAGAACAACAATAATAATATTTTTAACAATAATAACAACAATAATAACAATAACAATAATAATAATAATATTTTTAACAATAATATTTTGAACAACAACAACAACAACAACAATAACAATAACAACAATAACAATATTTTTAACAACAACAACATTTTTAACAATAACAACAACAACAAAAACAATAACAATAATATTTTTAACAACAACAATAATATTTTTAACAACAATAACAACAACAACAACAAATCTTTTAACAACAACAAAATTTTTAACTAGAATAATAACGACAACAACATTTTTAACAACAACAATAATATTTTTTACAACAATAATAATATTTTTAAAAATAACAACAATAACAATATTTTTAACAATAATAATAACAACAATAATAATAATAACAACAATAATAACAACAACAACAATAACAACAACAAGCACAACAATATTTTTAATAACAATAATAACAACAACAATAATATTTTTAACAATAATATTTTTAACAACAATAACAAGAACAACAATAATATTTTTAACAACAATAACAAGAACAACAATAATATTTTTAACAACAATATTTTTGACAACAATATTTTTAACAATAATAAAAATAATAATATTTTTAACAACAATAACAATAATAACAATAACAATAATATTTTTAACAACAACATCAATAATAACAATAATAATAATAATATTTTTAACAATAACAATAACAACAATAACACTGACAATAATATTTTTAACAACAGCAATAACATTTTTAACAACAACAATAACAAAAATATTTTTAACAATAATATCAACAATAACAACAACAACAACAATAATAATAATATTTTTAACAATAATAATAACAACAAAAACAACACCGACAATAATATTTTTAACAATAATAATAATAACAATAATAACAACAATAAAGATAATAACAACAATATTTTTAACAACAATAATAATATTTTTAACAATAATATTTTTATCAAGAACAATAATAATATTTTTAACAACAACAATAATAATAACAATAATAATAATATTTTTAACAACAACAACAACAACAACAAAAATAACATTTTTAACAATAATATTTTTAACAACAACAACAATAATATTTTTAACAATAAAATTTTTAACAACCAAAACAACAACAATAATAACAACAATAACAAGAACAACAACAATAATATTTTTAACAGCAACAAGAACAACAACAATAATAATATGTTTAATAACAATATTTTTAACAGCAACAATAATAATAACAACAACAATAATATTTTTAATAACAATATTTTTAACAACAATAATAATAATATTTTTAACAACAACAATATTTTTAACAACAATAACAATAATAAAAACTTTTTTAATAACAACAACAACCACAATAATTTTAAGAACAACAACAACAATAACAATAACAATATTTTTAACAATAAAAACAATAACAACAAAAATATTATTTTCAACAATAATATTTTTAACAACAACAACAACAACAATAATATTTTTAACAACCAAAATAATAACAATAACAACAATAATAACAAGAATAACAATAACAACAACAATAATATTTTTAACAGCAACAATAACAACAACAATAATATTTTTAATAACAATAATTTTAACAGTAATAATAATAAGAACAACAATAATAACATTTTTAATGACAATATTTTTAACAACAACAACAATAATATTTTTAACAATAATAATATTTTTAACAACAACAATAACAACGATAACTTTTTTAATAACAACAAAAACAACAACCTCAATATTTTTAACAACAACAACAATAATATTTTTAACAACAACAATAGTATTTTTAACAACAACAACATCAATAATTTTAACAATAATAACAACAATATTTTTAACAACAACAACGACAACAATAATATTTTTAACAATAATATTTTTAACAATAATAACATTTTTAACAACAATAACAATAACAATAATATTTTTAACAATAACATTTTTAACAATAATAAAAACAATAATAATATTTTTAATAACAACAATAACAACAGCAACAATAAAAATAACTATAATATTTTTAACAACAACAATAATAATAACATTTTAAATAATAATATTTTTAACAACAACGATAATAATAATATTTTTAACAACAACAACCATAACATTTTTAACTACAATAATATTTTTATCAACAACAACAATAGTAATATTTCTAACAACAACATTTAACAACAATAATAATATTTTTAACAATAACAACAATAATATTTTTAATAATAATATTTTTAACAGTAACAACAACATGTTTAACAATAATATTTTTAACATCAACAACAACAACAACAATATTTTTAACAATAACATTTTTAACAACAACAACAACAATAACAATAATATTTTTAACAACAACAACAACAATAATAATAACAATAATAATATTTTTAATAACAATATTTTTAATAATAACAATAACAATAACAATATTTTTAACAACAATAAAATTTTTAACAATAACAACAACAACGACAATATTTTTAATAACAACAACAATAATATTTTTAATAACAACAACAACAACAATAATATTTTAAACAATAATATTTTTAACAACAATGATAACAATAATATTTTTAACAATAACATTTTTAACAACAACAACAATAATAACAATAACAATATTTTTAAGAATAACAAGAATAACAATATTTTTAACAACAATAATATTTTTAACAACACCAACAACAACAATAACAACAATAATAATATTTTTAACAACAACAATAATTTTTTTAACAATAGTATTTTTAACAATAACAACAACAACGAAAATAATAACATTTTTAACAATAATATTTTTAACAACAATAATATTTTTAACAACAATATTTTTAAAAAAAATAACAACAATAATAATATTTTTAACAATAACATTTTTAAAAACAATATTTTTAACAACAACAATATTTATAACAGCAACAAGAACAATATTTTTAAGAACAATAACAACTACAACAATAATATTTTTAACAACAACAACAACGACTACAACAACAACAACTACAATAAAATTTTTAACAACAACAACAATAATATTTTTAACAACAACAATAACATTTTTAATAACAAGAACAATAACAATTTTAACAATAATAACAATAACATTTTTAACAACAACAACGATAACAATAATATTTTTAAAAATAATATTTTTAACAATAATATTTTTAACAACAATAACATTTTTAACAACAACAACAACAATAACATTTTTAACAATAATATTTTTAACAACAATAATAATAATATTTTTAACAACAATAATAATAATATTTTTAACAATAACAACAATAATATTTTTAACAACAACAATAATATTATTTTTAACAACAACAACAATATTATTTTTAACAACAACAATAATTATTATATTTTTAATAATAATATTTTTAACAACAACAACAATAATAACAATATTTTTAACAATAACAAAAATATTTTTAACAACAATAACAATAATAATAATAATATTTCTAACAACAAGAATATTTTTAACAACAATAATAATATTTTTCACAACAACAACAATAATAACAACAATAATAATAATAACAACCACACAATAATATTTTTAACAATAACATCAACAACAACAACAATATTTTTAACAACAATAACAACAACAATAATAATATTTTTTACAACAATAATATTTTTAACAAGAACAATAATAACAACAACAATAATATTTTTAACAATAATAATAATATTTTTAACAACAATAATAATATTTTTAACAACAACAACAACACCATTTTTAACAACAACAATAACAACAATAACAATAATATTTTTAACAACCATAATAATAATATTTTTAACAATAATAACAATAATATTTTTAATAATAACAGTAATATTTTAACAACAATAACAATAATAATATTTTAACAACAACAATAAGATTTTTAATAATAACAACAACAACAATAATAACAACAACAACTACAACAACAACAACAATAATATTTTTAACAACAATAATAATAATATTTTTAACAACAATAATAATATTTTTAACAATAATAATATTTTTAACAATAATAATAATATTTTTAACAGTAATAATAATATTTTTAACGATAATAACAATAACAACCACAACAACAACAACAATAATAACAATATTTTTAACAATAATAATAACAACAATAACAACAATAATAATAATAATATTTTTAACAATAATAATTTTAACAACAATAACAACAACAATATTAATATTTTTAACAATAACAATAATATTTTTAACAATAATAATAACAACAATAACGATAATTATATTTTTAATATAATAACAATAATAACAACAATAACAACAACAACAGTAACAACAGCAACAAAAACATTTTTAATAACAATAATAATAACAACAATAATAATAATATTTTTAATAACAATAATAACAACAATAATATTTTTAACAACAACAACTACAACAACAACAATGATAACAATAATATTTTTAACAATAACAATAATACTATTAACAACAACAATGACAACAACATTTTTATCAACAATAATAACAACAACATCAACAATAATAATAATATTTTTAACAACAACAATAATAATATTTTTAACAACAATAACAATAACAACAATAATAATAATATTTTTAACAACAACAATAACAACAATTATAATAACATTTTTAACAATAACATTTTTAACAACAACCATAATAACAATATTTTAAACAACAACAACAACAACAATAATAATATTTTTAACAATAATATTTTTAAGCACAACAACAATGACAATAATATTTTTAACAGTAACATTTTTAACAACCACAATAACAATAATAATATTTTTAACAATAACAACTACATTTTTAACAACAACATTTTTAAAAACAACAATAATATTTTTAACAATAATATTGTTAACAACAAGAACAACAATAATAACATTTTTAACAATAATAGTAACAACAATAACAACAACAATAATAATAACATTTTTAACAATAACAATAATAACGATAACAACAATAACGACGATAACCACAACAACAACAACAACAATAACATTTTAACAACAACAACTATAATAATATTTTTAACAATAACAACAATAATAACAATAATAACAACAACAATAATAATATTTTTAACAACAATAATAATAATATTTTTAACAACAATAATAACATTTTTAACAACAATAATAACATTTTTAACAACAACAATAATAATATTTTTAATAATAACAACAACAATAATAATAACATTTTTAACAACAATAATATTTTGAACTATAATATTTTTAACTACAACAAAAATAACAATAATAATATTTGTAACAATAACAATAATATTTTTAACAACAACAATAATAATAGTATTTTTAACAACAATAATAATAATATTTTTAACAACAACAATAATAAAATTTTAAACAACAATAATAATAACAATAATAATAACATTATTTTTAACAATAATAATAACAACAATAATATTTTTCACAACAACAACAACATCAACAATAATAACAACATTAACATTTTTAACAATAACAACAACAATGATATTTTTAACAACAACAACAACAATAATAATATTTATAACAATAATAAGAATAACAACAACAATATTTTTAACAATAACAACAATAATATTTTTAACAACAATAACAATAACAATATTTTTAACAATAACAACAACAATAATAATAATATTTTTAACAATAATAACAATAATAATAATAACAACAGCAACAACAACTACAATAATAATATTTTTAACAACAATAATATTTTTAACAATAACAATAATAATAATATTTTAACAGTAATAACAATAATATTTTTAACAATAACAATATTTATAACAATAATAATAATATTTTTAACAAAATTTTTTTTAACAACAACAATAACAATAATATTTTTAACAACAATATTTTTAACAACAATAAAATTTTTAACAACAAAAACTTTTTTAACAATAATATTTTTAACAATAATATTTTTAACAACAACAATAATAATATTTTTAACAATAGCAATAATATTTTTAATAATAACAATAATAATAATAATAATATTTTTAACATTAACAACTGTAACATTTTTAACAACAATGATAATATTTTTAGCAATAACAATAATAATAATAATAATAATATTTTTAACAATAATAATAATATTTTAATCAACAATAATAATAATATTTTTAACAACGATAACAACAATAATAATAATAACAACAATATAACAATAACAATAACAATAATAAAATTTTTAACAATAATATTTTTAACAACAACAACAATAACAATATTTTTAACAACAACAACAACAACAATAATATTTTTGACAATAATAATATTTTTAACAATAAAATTTTTAACAACAATAATAACAATAATAAAAATAAAAATAACAACAACAACAAAAATAACAACATTTTTGATAACATTTTTAACAACAATAATAACAATAAGAATGACAATAACAATAACATATTCAACAATAATATTTTTAACAAAAATAACAATAATATTTTTAACAACAATAACAACAATAATATTTTTAACAACAACAATCATAACATTTTTAACAATAACAACAATAATAATAACAACAACAACAACAATAACAATAATAATAATATTTTTAACAACAATAATATTTTTAACAATAATAACAATAATAATATTTTTAATAACAATAACAATAATATTTTAACAATAATAATATTTGTAACAACAACAATAATATTTTTAACAATAACAATAATAATATTTTTAACAACAAAAACTTTTTTAACAATAATATTTTTAACAATAACATTTTTAACAATAATAATAACAATATTTTTAACAATAACAACAACAACGATATTTTTAACAATAATAAGAATATTTTTAACAATAACAACAACAATATCAATGACAACAATAATATTTTTAATAACAATAAAAATATTTTTAACAACAACAATAATAAGATTTTTAACAATAACAACAATATTTGTCACAACAATAACAACAACAAGAACAATATTTTTAACAACAATAACTTTTTTAACAATAAAATTTTTAACAATAATAATAATATTTTTAACAATAATAATATTTTTAATAACAATAACATTACAACAACAACAAGAATAATAATAATATTTTTAACAACAATAACTACTACTACTATATTTTTAACAATAACAATAATAACAATAACAATATTTTTAACAATAATAATATTTTTAATAACAATAATATTTTTAACAATAACAATAACAACAATAATAACAACAATAACAATAATATTTTTAACAACAACAATAATAATAATAACAACAATAAAAATAATAATAACAACAACACCAATAATATTTTAAATAATAACAATAACAATATTTTTAACAACAATACCAACAATACCAACAATAATAATAATAATAATAACAACAACAATAATATTTTTAACAATAATAATAATAATAATATTTTTAACAATAATAACAACAACAACAACAATAATATTTTTAACAATGACAATAATAATAACAACAACAATATTTTTGAGAACACCAACAATAACAAAAATAACAACAACAATAACAATAATAACAATAATATTTTTAACAATAATATTTTTAACAACAATAACAATAATATTTTTAACAATAACAACAATAACAATAATATTTTTAACAATATTTTTAGTAACAACAATAACAACAACAATATTTTTAACAACAACATCATCATTATTTTTAACAATAACAATAATAATAATAATATTTTTAACAACAAAAATAACAACGATAACAATAACATTTTTAACATCAACAATAATATTTTTAACAACAATAATAATAACAACATTTTTAACAACAATAATAATATTTTTAACAATAATATTTTTAACAACAACAACAATATTTTTAACAACAATAATAATATTTTTAACAACAATAATAACAACAACAACAACAATAATATTTTTAACAACAATAATAACAATATTTTTAACAATACTGACAACATTTTTAACAACAATAATAAAATTTTTAACAACATTAATATTTTTAACAACAACAACAACAATAATAACATTTTTAACAACAACAATAATACTTTTAACAATAATATTTTTAACAATAACAATAATATTTTTAACGATAATATTTTTAACAACAATAATAACAACAATATTTTTAACAACAATAACTTTTTTAACAACAATAACAACAATAAAAATATTTTTAACAACAATAATAATATTTTTAACAACAATAATAATATTTTTAACAACAATAACCATAACAACAATAACAACAACAACAATATATTTTTAACAATAACAATAACAACAACAATAATATTTTTAACAACAATAACAATAATATTTTTAACAACAACATTGTTAACAACAATAATAACAACAACAACAATAAGATTTTTAACAACAATAATATTTTTAACAACAATAACAATATTTTTAACAATAATAACAACAACAATAATAATATTTTTAACAACAACTATAATAACAACAACAACAACATTTTTAACAATAACAATAACAATAATATATTTAACAACAATAATATTTTTAACAATAATAACAACAATAATAATACTTTTAACAACAATAATATTTTTAACAACAACAAACAACAATAAAATTTTTAACAACAATAACATTTTTAACAACAACAATAACAACAATAATATTTTTAACAACAACATATTTAACAACAACAATAATAATATTTTTAACAACAACAAGAACAACATATTGTTGTTGTTGTTAAAAATGTTATTGTTGTTGTTGTTGTTAAAAATATTATTATTATTTTTATTAATGTTATTATTGTTAAAAATATTGTTGTTGTTGTTATTATTGTTGTTATTATTGTTATTGTTAAAAATATTATTATTGTTGTTAAAAATATTATTGTTGTTGTTAAAAATATTGTTATTATTGTTGTTATAGTTGTTGTTGTTGTTGTTAAAAATATTATTATTGTTGT
>JAOVVI020006590.1:0-10550 GCA_028571085.2 Nepenthes alata | reverse complement strand
GATTCCTGTATAAAAGAGGGTAACCAAGGCAAAGTTTAGACACATCCTCGAGCATCGACTTCAAACATTGAAGAACTCCCTTCGACTCCGGCTTGTGGCTGCAAAGGTTTCATGTTAGCTCCAAACAAACTCACTCCTTAATAAATGAAAAATGTTTCGTGAAACAAAGCGTAGAGATCCCCTCTATGTATAACCGAGAAGGGGGATCAGTTAGTATTAAATCGAGAAGATCGCATATCCTTACATTAATGGAAAAAAATCCTGCCAAATAGAGGCAAATCGACAGAATATATAAGAAAGGAGCATACGTAAAGGTTTACAGACAGCATCCCATCATAAATATGTCGAGAGTTGAAAATTTTAACCTCTCGACATGGGAGGCTGGTATTGGGTGCGGAAAGCCACGGGATAGCCCATAATTAGGAATGTTGAAGAAATGAGGGCCCAAGTAGCAGTGGTCCAGCAGAAGGCATTCTAAGCCGAGATCCAGTAGGCACAGTGTTGGCCCAAACGAGTCGACTCAGAACCGCCAAACAATAAAAATTGGCAATTAGGGTTAATCAATGAGCTGGAAGCAAAAAATTACTACCCCAAATTAGCAGCCAACAGTCACTACGGCTCAACAAACAATTGTAGGCAGTGTGGTGGCACACAAAACAGCCCTCGGTGCTACAGAGCATAAAATGTCTCTCAATACTGCAGAATCGTAACGCCTAAGGACGGCTAAACCAACATCCCCTCTATTAGTCCACCTTTTCCTCCACAGAAAAGCATCCCCTTTTGGAGAAAAACTCAATCAGGAATACAAGCACACCAACAAAAAAGCCGCTCTCACAATGGGTGCACTCCTCTCTCGAAGCCACTCGCTCTCTCGATCGCACCCATCAGAGCAAGCCTTCTAACTCACACTCACTCGCCTGTTCGGGCGCCCCATTCAGAGCCTAGCCCTCCAACGAACACTCACCCTCGTTCACAATTGCATCCACGCATTTTCATCCTCCTCTCTTCCCTTCATCGTAGAAATATTACTGACTTAAGTGTCAGAAAATATATTAAAGATTGAGTCCTGTACGATCTCTTATTTTTCTTTTGTGATATGTAGAATTCAAATTCAAGACAATGAAGACTGGACCTAATACAGGTAGGGCCCCCTGAATTGGCCAGCTCCCTAATTCGTTCAATAACCCAGATCCAGAGGACGCAACAAAATCCATGTGAACATCCTGTAAACGGGGTTCGCGCATATAGTTTAGAACTAATGTCGGTACTAAATTTGAAATTACATAACATAATGCACAAGTATTGGAAGTCGCAGATATCAATAGTGTACTACCTTGATGAGCCACAACCTTGTTTCAATTATGAGTAGAAATCCCAAAGGGAGATTGCCGCTCCATATTTTTGCTAAAGCCGGAGAATAATATGCCTACAAGATTATAATTAAAGGCCTGTCATTTGAGGTTATACAAATAGATATCCGAAAAGTGGGGTAATTTCTGGCATACCACCAAACATTCTCACATTTGCAAGATTTTATTCAAAAATTTTGGACATAAATAATGTCCAAACTCCTTTCCACCGTTTCTTCGATAGCCTTTCGAATGTTGTTTCCTAGATAATGTTTCATATTGTTAATAGTGTATGAGAAAATAATATTACTACATTCATCAGCAAATCAGGACACATACCTATATTTTCTAAATTAATTTGCATGTCATCTTGAACCATTCATTAGTTGAAGGCACGTCTACATCCTATAAATGGGGTTTTCACCTAAAATTTAGAATTGAAATCAGGATTAAATTCAAAATTACATAATGAAAAATAAGAGTATTAGTAGTCACAGATATCAAGAGTATGCAACCTAGATGAGCCACAGCCTTATTTTAATTGTGAGTATAAATCCTAAAAGGTACTTTGGCATCATTTCACTGAAAGCAACTATATGCTATATTAATATTAGAGCCAAACAAATAAAAATATGATTTAGAATATATATAAGATAACATATAGTCTGGCGAGTACTCACACGAAAGCACCCTTTCAATGGTCTCCTTGGCAATTTTTTTTATCTTTTCATCAATAATCTTTTTTGTTCTTTTTCGTCTTAGATGCCTTCATATCTTAATATTGTCACTCCTACATATCAAATCAACATAAGCTGAAGATAATTCCATAAAATATATTATTTCACTAGGATAATTAGGACCACTATTAAAAGCTTAAATCCTATTCCTATCCGTGAAAACCTAGACCAAGAACTTGACCTTAACACTTGACCTACAACCCTAAGACCTGAGAAACTAAGACTAACAGTGCAGCACAGTTTATAATATGGTATATATGAATTCAAAAGTTGCGAGCATCAAGAATGTGTACCTTAGAAATTTGACAAGTGCTCTTCAGGTAAATAAAAATTCACATAGAGGGCTCCTATTTTGTTATTGTCACCTGCAAATAGAAAAGTATCATCTTACAATACCAAATATTCGGTATTGCTCTTGAAGGAACTTGAAACGCTTCTTCAAGGATGTCCCTGCCAAATCTAAGTAAGCAATGCACATCTATGGTTGTCTCTGCATATAATCTTTCCAACAATATCACTAATTGAATGCATTTTATGCTAAAATCTAAACTGGCTCTAAAGATCGCAATTATAATGGATATCTCACTTTTCCTTCCTGTGAATATCATTTTTGAGATAGCTGCTTCATATCTTCACTAAAGTCGGATAATAATGTGCCTGTAAGATCACAATTAATAGCATGTCATTTGAGGTTATACAAATAGATATCCGTAAAGTCAGGTAATTTCTTGCATACCATTATGCATTCTCACCTCCGGAAGATTTTATTCAAAAATTTCGGATGTAAATAATGTCAGGACTCCTTTTCTCCTTTTCTTCTATAACCTTCCGAATGTTATTTCCTAGACAAGGTTTTATATTGTTAGTAGTGTATGAGAAAAAAATATTACTATATTCATCAGTAAATTAAGATACATACCTATATTTTCTAAATCAGTTCGCGAGTCATCTTGAACCATTCATCTGTCGAATCCACGTCTACATCCTGTAAATTAGGTTCGCACCTAAACTTTAAAATTGAAGTTATTACTAAATTCGAAACTACATAACGGAGTATACAAATATTGAAAGTCGCAAATATCACGAGTATGCAACCTCGATGAGCCAAAACCTTGTTTTTATTGTGAGTACAAATCCTAAGGGGAACTTCGACATCATTTCACTGAAGACAGATGCATGCTATATCAGTATTAGAGCCTAACAAATAAAAATATAATTTACAATGTATATAGATTAACATATAACTTGGCAAGTACTCACACGAAAGCTCAATTTCAACGGTCTCCTTGGCAATTTTTTCATCGTTCCGTCAACAATGTTTCCAATCTTTCTCCTCTTACATGCATTCAAATCTCAATATTGTCTCTCCTACATATCAAATCAACTTAAGTTGAAGATAATTCCATAAAATATATTATTTCACTAGTATAATTAGGACCACTATCGAAAGATTGATCCCTAATCCTGTCCGCAGAAACCTAGAGCAAGAACTTAACCCTAACACCTAACTCGTAACCTTAAGACCTCAGAAACTAAGACTGACAGAGCAATATGGTTTAAAATATGGCCTGTATGAATTTAAAAGTTGTGAGTTTCAAGAGTGCATACCTTGAAATTTTAACAAGTGCTATACTTCTCAATAAAACTTTATGTAAAGTGTTCATTTTCTACTATCGTCACCTGCAAATTAAAAATTACCATCCTATAGTAAGAAATATTCGGTATACATACCTACTTTTGGAGAGCACTCGAGACACTTCTTTATAGATGTCATTGCCAAATCTATGTAAGCAATGCGCTTGTATGCTTGTCTCTACACATAATGTTTCTAACAATATCACTATTTCACTACATTTTAAGCTAAAGTCTAAACGGGCTCTTAATGTTGCAATTATAATGGATAGCTTATTTTCTTTCTTGTGAATATCATTGTCGAGATGGCTGCTCCATATTTTCATTAAAGTCGGAGAATAATGTGCCTATAAGATTACAATTAAAGATAAGTCATTTGAGGTTATATAAATAGATATCTGTAAAGTCAAGTAATTTCTTGAACACCACCATGTATTCTCACCTCTGCAAGATTTTCTTCAAACATTTTGGACGTAAATAATGTCCGGACTCCTTTCCACCTTTTCTTCTATAACCTTTTGAATATTGTTCCCCAAATAACATTTTATATTGTTAATAATGTATGAGAAAAAATATTACTATATTTATCAGCAAATTAGGACACATACCTATAATTTCTAAATCAATTCGCGAGTCGTCTTCAACCATTCATCTGTCAAATCCACGTCCATATCCTGTAAATGGGATTCACACCTAAAGTTTAGAATTGAAATCAGTACTAAATCCGAAATTACATAACGGAATGTATAAGTATTCGAACTCACAAAAATCACGAGTTTGCAACCTTAATGAGCTACAACCTTCTTTTAATTGTAAGTAAAATCCTAAAGGGTACTTCAGCATCATTTCACTGAAGGTAAACGCATGCTATATTAGTATTAGAGCCTAACAGGTAAAAATATAATTTACAATGTATATAAGAGAACATATAACTTAGCGAGTACTTACACGAAAGCACCATTTTAACGGTCTCCGTGGCAATTTTTTAACATTTCTGTCAATAATTTTTTCATTCATTCATCTCTTTAATGCGATTCGATCTCAATATGGTCTCTCCTGCATGTCAAATTAACGTTAGTTGAAGATAATTCGATAAAACATATTACCTCACTAGGACAATTAGGACCACTATCAAAGCTTAAACCCTAATATTGTATGCAGAAACCTAGACCAAGAACTTAACCCTAACACTTAACTTGTAACCCTAAGATGTGGGAAACTAAAACTAACAGAGCAACATGGTTTAAAATATGGCATGTATGAATTCAAAAGTTACGAGCATCAAGAATACGTACCTTGCAAATTTAACAAGTGCAATTCGGGGAAATAAAATTTCACGTAGAGTGCTCCCATTCTATTATTGTCACCTGTAAATTGAAAATTACTATCGTACAGCATCAAATATTCGGTATACATACCTACTTTTGGATGAACTCGAAATGCTTCTTCAAGGATATCCTTGCTAACTCTAAGTAATCAATGTGCATGTATACTTGTCTCTACATAAAATGTTTCTAACAATATAACTATTTTGCTACATTTTATGCTAAAAGTTACAATTATAATGGATAGCTTACTTTTCCCTCCAGTGAATATTACTTTCGAGATGACAGCTTCACATCTTTACTAAAGTCGGAGAATAATGTGCCTGCAATATTACAATTAAAGGCAAGTCATTTGTGGTTATACAAATAGATATTCGTAAAGTTGGGCAATTTCTCGCATACTACCATGCATTCTCACCTACGCAAGATTTGATTCAAAAATTTCGGATGTAAGTAATGTTCGGACTCATTTTCTCCTTTTCTTCAATAACCTTCCGAATGTTTTTTCCTAGGCAAGGTTTTATATTATTCGTAGTGTATGAGAAAAAAATATTAGTATATTCACCAGCAAAGTAGGACACATACCTATATTTTTCAAATCAGTTCGCGGGTTGTCTTGAACCATTCATCTATCGAATCCACGTCTACATCCTGTAAATTGGGTTCACACCTAAACTTTAGAATTGAAGTCAGTACTAAATTTGAAATTACATAATAGAATATACAAGTATTGGAAATTGCAGATATCACAAGTATGCAACCTCGATGAGCCACAACCTTGTTTTTATTGTAAGTACAAATCCTAAAGGTTCCTTCGGCATCATTTCACTGAAGGCATATGCATGCTATATCAGTATTAGAGCCTAACAAATAAAAATATAATTTACAATGTATATAGGTTAACATATAAATTGTGAGAACTCACACGAAAGCTTAATTTCAATGGCCTCCTTGGCAATTTTTTTATTGTTTCATCAACAATTTTTTCGTTCTTTCTCCTCTTAAATGCATTCAGATCTCAATATTGTCTCTCTTGCATGTCAAATCAACTTAAGTTGAAGATAATTGCATAAAACATATTATTTCACTAGGACAATCAGGACCACTATCGAAAGGTTAAACCCTAATACTGTCCGTAGAAATCTAGACCAAGAACTTGACCCTAACATCTGACCTGTAACCCTAAGACCTTGGAAACTGAGACTAAGAGTGCAACACGGTTTAAAATATGGTATGTATGAATTCAAAAGTTGTGAGTATCAAGAATACGTACCTCAGTAATTTGACAAGTGCTCTTCGGGTAAATAAAAATTCACGTAGAGTGCTCATATTTTGCAATTGTCGCCTGCAAGTTGAAAATTACTATCCTATAGTACCAAATAATCGGTATGCATACCTGCTTTTGGAGGAACTTGAAACACTTCTTCAAGAATGTCCCTGCCAAATCTAATTAAGCAATGCGCATGTATGCTTGTCTTTGCAGATAATGTTTCCAACAATATCACTTTTTTGCTATATTTTACACTAAAGTCTAGATGGGCTCCAAAGGTTGCAATTATAATGGATAGCTTACTTTTCCTTCCTGTGAATATCATTTTCTAGTTGGCCGCTTCATATCTTCAATAAAGACGGAGAATAATGTGCCTATAAGATCACAATGAAAGGCATGCCATTTGAGGTTATACAAATAGATATACGTAAAATCGGGTAATTTCTCGCACACCACATGCATTCTCACCTCCGCAAGATTTTATTCAAAAATTTCAGACGTAAATAATGTTCGGACTCCTTTCCTCCTTTTCTTCTATAACATTCAGAATGTTGTTTCCTAGACAACATTTTACATTGTTAGTAATGTGCTAAAAAATATTACTATATTCATCAGCAAATTAGGACACATACCGATGTTTTTAAAATCAATTTGCAACCCTTCTTGAACAATTAATTTGTCGAATCCATATCCTTATCCTGTAAATGGGGTTCATATCTAATCTTTAGAACTAAAATCTGTACTAAATTTGAAATTATGTAACGAAATGTACAAATATTGGATGCTAAAGATATCAAGAGTATGC
This sequence comes from Nepenthes alata, assembly GCA_028571085.2. Classification (NCBI taxonomy): domain Eukaryota; kingdom Viridiplantae; phylum Streptophyta; class Magnoliopsida; order Caryophyllales; family Nepenthaceae; genus Nepenthes; species Nepenthes alata. The sequence goes on along the minus strand of JAOVVI020006590.1, from coordinate 3,432 downwards.
AACCTTGATGAGACACAATCTTGTTTCAATTGTGTGTAGAAATCCTAAAGGGTACTTCACCATCTTTTCATTGAAGATGAATACAAGCTACAATAGTATTAAAGTCTAACAAATAAAAATGTAATTTACAAAACATATAAGATAACATATAGTTTGGTGAGTACTCACACGAAAGCACCTTTTCAACAGTCTCCTTGGCAATGTTTTTATCTTTTCGTCAACATTTTCTCCACTCTTTCTCTTCTAAGGTGTCTTCCGATCCCAATATTGTTTCTCCATCATGTCAAATCAATATAAGTTGAAAATAATTTTATAAAACATATTATTTCACTAGAAAAATTAGGAATACTCTCGAAAGCCTAAACTCTAATTCTGTTCGCGAAAATTTAGACCAAAAATTAAATCCTAGCACTTGACCAAAAACCTAAAGACCCGAAAAACTAAGACTAGCAGTGCAGCACGGTTAAAATATTGTCAATATAAATTCAAAAGTCGCGATTATCAAGAATGCGTACCTTGTAATTTAACAAGTGCACTACATCTCAATAAAAATTTACGTAAAGTGCATTCTTCTGTCATCGTCACCGACAAATTGAAAATTACCATCCTATAGTAGCAAATATTCGGTATATATACCTACTTTTGAAGAAAACTCAAGATGCTTCTTCAAAGATGTCACTATCAAATCCAAGTAAGTAGTGTGCATATATGCTTGTCTCTACATATAATGTTGGAACAATGTCACTATTTTGTTACATTTTACACTAAAGTCTAATCGGGCTCTGACGGTTGCAATTATAATAAAGTGCATACTTTTCTTTCTTATGAATATCATTTTCAGGATAGTTGCTCTATCTCTTCACTAAAGTTGAAAAATAATGTGCATGTGAGATTATAATTAAAGACATGTCGTTTAAGGTCATATAAATAATTTTTTGTAAAATCGGATAATTTCTCACACACCACCATATATTCTCACCTCCCTAAGATTTTCATCAAAAATTCTGAACCGCAAATAATGTCCAAACTCCTTCCTTCTTTTTCATCTACGACCTTTTGAATGTCTTTTCCTAGACAATGTTTTATATTGTTAATAGTATACCAGAGAAAATATTATTATATTTATCAACAAATTATGACACATACCTATATTTTCTAAATAAAATCGCGACCCTTCTTGAACCATTAGTCTGTCGAATCCATATGCATATCCCGTAAACGGGTTCATACCTAAAGTTTAGAATTAAAGTCAGTACTAAATTTGAAATTATATAACGGAATGCACAACGATTGGAAGTTGCAGATATCAAGAGTATACAATCTTGATGAGCCACAACATTGTTTCAATTGTGGTTAGAAAATCTAAAGGGTACTTCATCATCTTTTCACTAAAGGTGGATGCATGCTACATTAAAATTTACAAATGAAAATATAATTTACTAGAAATATAAGATAACATATAACTCGGTGAGTACTCATAGGAAAACATCTTTTCAACAGTCGCCTTGGCAATTTTTTTATCTTTCCGTCAACAATTTTTCCGTTCTTTCCCCTCTTAGGTGCCTTTAGATCCCAATGTTGTCTCTCCTGCATGTCAGATTAATATAACTTGAATATAATCCTATAAAGCATATTATTTCACTAGGAAAATTAAGACCATTGTCGAAAGCCTAAACTCTAATCCTACCCACGGAAACCTAGACCAAGAATTAAACCCTAATACCTGATGCGTAATCCTAAGGCCTAGGAAACTAAGACTAACATGCAGCAAGGTTTACAATATCATCTGTATAAATTCAAAAGCCACAAGTATCAAGAATATGTATCTCAACAATTTAACAAGTGCCCTACGTCTCAATAAAAATTTACGTAGTGTGCTACTTTTTTGTTACCGTCACCTGCAAATTGAAAATTACCATCCTATAGTAATAAATATTCGGTATACATGCATGCTTTCGGGGAGAATTCGAGGCACTTTTTCAAAGATGTTGCTGCAAAATTTAAATAAGCAATGCGCATGTATACTTTTTTCTACATGTAATGTTTCAAACAATGACAATGTTTCGTTAAATTTTACACTAAAGTTTAAGCGAGCTCTGAAAGATACAATTGTAATAGATAACTTACCTTTATTTTATGTGAATATCATTATCGAGATAGCTTCTTAATCTCTTCACTAAAGTTAAAGAGCAATTGCCTGCAAGATTACAGTTAAAGGCATGTCATTGAAGGTCATATAAAAAGATTTTTCTAAAGTCATGTAATTTCTCACACACTACCTTACATTCTCTCCATCCCAATATTTTCTTCAACAATATCAAACCTCAAATATGCATTCTCACAAATATATTTGTTATTAAATTGCCGTATCATAAATTTGAATTGTCTCTAAAAGAATGTCACTCTAATAAATATCTTACTTTGAACGTATACTCTGTAATGTGATCATACTCTATAGTGTTATCATTTATAGATAATGTGTCTGTGTATTGGTTGAAACAGTGTATTTTCAAGGGAAGGCAACAAGCACGATGCTTTGTGCTTCAATGCTTCTTCCCAATGATTTTATTGAAAATGCTTCGGTAATTTGTGCTATTGGTGGTAGGATGGGTGATGTAGTTGGGGGATATTAAGGCTGAAAAATGTTCAATAAATGCTCCCCATCGTCTAAAGGTGTAGCCATCTCTGTCAACCATCAAACTGCTATGGTGGCAAGAAGTCCACAGATTACGGTACAAAGTTCAAGTACTATTTGTCTACATTTTTATGCTAGCATTCTCATATTCTTTGTTCACCTCCTGTTGAAACCACAAGTACTTTTTATAAATGTAACTAACTCCCACCTTGAAGATCTATGTTCAATTTTCTACGGTAGAGTATTGCTTGGAAATGCACAACATATTGGCATAGGTTAGTAACAGTGGAAATCTGTAAATTTGTTAATATTGGTGGCTAAAATGATTTTTGCTCACAGAAAATATGCTTGGGAAAATGTCTGAAAAGATTTCACTACTTGCTATTGTATGGTATCGGAAGATTCAGGTTGTAAATTTATTAAAGTTGGAGCTAAAAGTCTATCGCAAGTGGACTCTTGATAGTCCAACATTTGGCTTGCTATGGTTGAATGATCAGGTTTTTGACTCTCAAGTTGGAGCTAACTGTTTCTTTCATTATATTACATTTTGAAATACTGCCAAAATTTAAGAAACTATAAAAAAAATATTGGTTGATATTTTTTAAAATTAAAATAGATGGTAAGGATTACGTATATTTTATTTTATAAAAAAAATTAAAAAACAAATAACACAATAAAATACAAATGAAAATAAGCCTTAAAAACAAAAAATATTGAGGAACTGTCAATAAATTTAATCCGATGGCAAAAGAGAAGCAAGATGCGGCGTAGCGTTTCCCAACCCAAAGACGGCCTCC
>JAOVVI020006589.1:0-15493 GCA_028571085.2 Nepenthes alata | reverse complement strand
CAAGGTAAGGGAGCTCAACAGTCTCAACAGTGGGCGGCCCCATGGCCCAGCTTTCCTCGACCTCAGCAGCTTCAGCAATTATCGTGGTCATCATCATCATTGCTTCCTCGGCCTGCATCGCCTTAGTCTCCTCCCCTGCCTGTTCCTCAGCAACGTCCTCGGATGGATTATCCATCCAATCTGAGGCCTCTCCAATAAAGACAGTAGGAATGTCAGGCATGGGCTCCTCAGGGGGAGGTTGGGCAACAAGCGTGTCCACGGATGGGCCCGCAAACTCAGAGGGCTATTTAGGAGGCGCCAAAGTAGCTGAAGGCCCGACATCCTCAGCTCCTCGGACTGGCACCGCCTGCAGTGACCTCAACCTCCTTACAAGCTCCCCAATCACAACCTCGTTATCGGATGAGGAGTACTCAACAATGGTCATCGGACACTTTGAAGTGTCAATCCAGTGACTCTTTCTTAGCCGCTCGGAAGGCTCCTTGATTCTCAGAGCTGTCTCCTTCTTCTTCGACTTCTTCTTCTTCTTCGCAGGAGGAGTAGCAGGGGCGCTAGAGTCCTCGGATTGGGACACCCACTTGGCTTTCGCCGAGTTTTCGGGGCTCAGCCATATATTCTTCTTATTTTCATTGAAGATCCTAAACTTGGCCAGCACCGGGTCTGTGACTGCCTTTGCAGCCGCCCTCTCTTTAGCAGAGGCATCCGAGCAATGCTAGGATACCACATTTCTCCAAGCATTGGAGAGGGCCCAGTTCTCACGGACCCTAGGAAGAAAAATTTATCATTCTACCTTTTGGTGGAATCAGGGTTTCCACCACTCATCACAGTAAACTCAGGATGTGGAGTGATAACGATCCAGTATTGACTGTGAGTGAATCTGAGTATCACCTTCACCATTGGAACCTCATGACAGCGTGCAAAAACATCAAGTGACACGACGTACCGAACAGCGTTAGGTTGGAGCCTTGTGAATGGAACTTGAAGCTCCATCATAATATAGTATAGCTCCAGAGGAATAGAAAAACAAAGCCCACCCTTGAGGTGGACTTCATAAACGGTGATAAAGCCATCAGGAACCACCATGAGCCTCTCATGAGACTCAGGAACCACCTTCATCGTCGAGTCTGAAATGTCATATTTCGAACAGATGGCATCAAGACTTGCTAGTGTAAGAGAAGACACAATATCTTTCACTCCAGGAGCTATGGAAGTTCGAAGAAAGAGTAGAGAAAGCACGGAAGAAATGGAAGGTGAAAGCTCGAAAGAAAACGCAGTCAAGAGTTTGAGAGAGAATGCCTAAGGGTTGCGTAGGGAAAATAAAGGTAGAATGGGTTATTTGAAACGACAGAAATTCAAAAAAAGGTGCCTCATAATGACCCTTACCACGTGTCAGTCTCCCGTATGCTGCAGACGGTAGTGGGCCTTATATTTTCAAGGCGACGTCAATCTCATTAATGCGCATTTATTGCGCATTAAAAGCTCAGATAGCGGCGCATGCCAACGTCTCGAACTCAAAGGAAGTCCTCGAGCACATTCTCATTAAGCTTCTAGTCCTAATAATTCCCAAGGACATTAATGCGCATTGAAAGCTCAGATGGCGGCGCATGCCAGCGTCTCGAACTCAAAGGAAGTCCTCGGGCGCATTCTCATTAAGCTTCTAGTTATAATAATACCCAAGGACATTTTTTGGGTCTCGGACACATTTGTGGCAATGACCATCACTTAGTGGCGCCCCCAAGTGTCCAAAACTCGAAAATTTCTCGGACATTTTTTCAAACCATTGACCTCAAAATTTTCCTAGATGTTTTGGTCAGACTGCAAGTCTCAAAAACGTTCTCGGACATTTTGGTCAAGCTAATGGTGTCAAAGACGTCCCCAGACTTCGATTTCAACCATATCCGTGGACATTTGCAAGAAGAAAGAAATAAACGCCAACTTCAAGCAGCAGCTAAACAGCGCCACAGAGTAAGGGCACGAACGAACTTCCAATGGAGAAAACTTTTGTGTGAGATACTCCTGCGGGTGATGAACATGCTAAAAGGTTGAAGTGCTCAAACTCTTTGCCATAAAGGGCTAGTGGTGGGTACGGATATCCAAAACTTGAACGAAGGACCCATTTCTATGAGTCAGGCCTAAGTGCCATAGAGGTCCAATAGGCCCTGAAGGCCGAGTTGGCCCAAGTGGCCTTAATAGCCATAAGGCCCATTAAGGCCCGAGGGCTCAGGACTAATCCGCGGACCCTACTGTGCCTGCAAAATCAATGCATCAGGATTAGGTGGCTGACTCTGTGAGGCTACAAAAATAATGATGACTTGCAGAGTACGCATGATCACTGTAGAAGTGACATTGCATGAAGTTAGCCCGCGTGCATGCAACGTCTCTGACATGATAAGAAGGATTTGTAGAGTTAGTGGTAGGATCCCCTACACACGTCAGCTCCACGTGGGTGCTCCACATAAGAGGACTCATACAACTATATATACATTTACTGTGTACCTAACAAAAGAAGAGAACATTTACACTTGCAACTACATTAATAAGAGAGAAAGTGAAGAAGGAAAAGTTAGAACACTTTCTACTTTACTCTGCTGTAATCTTGTCTCTCTTTTGTAATCAAACACATAATAATGAAGTAAGTTCTTAAACTCAGAGTCCTGTGATTTTTTTCCTTTTATTCAAGGAAGGGTTTTCCACGTAAAATATCTGGCATAACACCTCTTTTCCTCAATCCCTCTACATTCCATTATCACATCTCCGTCTCTAAGAGGACACCCTCCTTTGTGTTGAACAGGTCTTGTCCGAGTACGCCTAAAAAAGATCCGCATTTTTATTTGGATTTTCGTCCGTATAGATACCAGGATCCGAGAGCGCAACACTCCTAAACAACTATCTACCATACACGTATATCTTTGTATATATAAGCTATACAAGCATGTATTCTTTGTCTCTGTGTCCTATATGCATAGTGTATAATATCTATACTTCTTAGCCATCCCTAGCATCTTACTCATGAGGTTACCCTAAAGCATGGAGTGGATAAAACTTGCCAAGGTGAGTTGAGCTGCAAGTGCTACCACGTGTTTGGCTTGGTGTCCCTTTTCCCTCGTCCTCATTCAAGGAAGCCGTATTTCTCCAAGGCCACAGAAGCCACAAAGCAGCTATACAGAAGCAGTATTCAGCATCCCTCCCTTTGTCCAAGAGGGTTTCCTTGATCGAAGTGTTGAGAGGTGTGGGGGGAATATTTTACTTGTAACTCTAACTGAGTAGCTCCTTCCAGAGGAAACGTGCATTAGCATAATCTTTTTGTACATGAGCAATAGTCTCAACCTCATTATAGTTTTGACATTTATTGGACATGTATATTTTCCTGTGCCGCCTCCATTTGTTCTTGAGTAGTTTGTTTTTTCAGAGGAGCCAAATGAAAATCCGGTATTACGGTGATAATTTCAGTTTTTAGATTCTTCACCACTATCCCTTGGTCCCTTTTGTTGCGGTCCTGTAAGATATCATAAGCATTGATATTGTACAAATTTAATTCGCTATTCCATATCATTTTATCTGTGGTTGCTTTCGAACTGCCAATTGAAAGATGTTAGGCTAAAACACCTATCCTATGGCAGCTTGTCTTTGGCATAGTTGGCAACTGAGATATTGGTTAGGAATTCCGGGAATATTGTTATGGACTTAGTGGCAGATCGCCTAACCATGTATCCTTCCAAAACCGGGCCCTTAGCCTGTTGCCAGTGGGTCACTTGACTCCCCTGTTGACAAGGTTTCTGGTCTTTTAGGGATGGCGCACCACGTACTTGACGTAAATAGTGTAATTTCTTGTTAACTTTGTTTCTTCTGAAAATGGTGACTGAGGTGAAGCTAATCACTCAACGGGCCACAGCAGCAGTAATACCTAAATGGACGCAGAAACGAAGATAATCATCGACTCTCTCTCATGATGAACACTCAAATCCTCGGAAGACTTTCGCCACTACTACGATCCCATTTGCCTCTCAGTTCTGTCTTTTACACTCGAACCTCGCTTCGTTTTTCTCGCTCCTTATACCCAATTCATTTGACCTCCAATCCTCTCGCAGGCCCGTTATGTCCCACACCTTCAAACCCATCGATTTGGATTTTCTATTCGCCATTCACTCACACACCATCCTTACGTAGATATGAAGACGAGTGCAACAGGGACCCAGACAGCCTACCTAAGCTGTTTGTGGTTCAGCCTCGTGTTCGACCGGAGAAAAATTTGCAGGCGAAGCTGAATGAAGCTCTCAATCTTGCCAATTCGCTCGAGGTCCAGCGAGATGGGTACTTCAAGACGGAATTCAGCGAGAAGAAATTGCCCCCACATGTTGTCGTGCACGACCCACTGTCCCGCTCGCGAAAGGGTCGAGCAGGTTGGTCCTCAAACTTGGTGATTTGGTTCAGCTCGGTATTTCGAGATCATATCCCGAAAAGGGTTCTTTTGTAGCACTTGTTGATGTTGTTGATGAGGCGTTCCATTCAAATGCTACTGAATGTATTGCCTAAAAGGTTTTCCCTAGACAATCAAACTAATAAAGGAGTTTCATCCCAAAGCATGTTGTTTTACATTAATGAATATCTTGGAATCGTACTTGAGTTGTGTTTCCATTCTCTATCTATTGTCTAACAAAACAGTTCCAAAGCTGAATTTAGAGAAACTGAATGAATCGATGAACTCTGAACCAATTCCTGTCAAATCGTAAGGCCAGTGTGGTTTGGGTTTTGCAGTGTGAGAAATTACACTTTTTTTTTTCATCTTGCTTGGAAAGGATACTCAAATACATGTGCTTTATATTTTGCTGTATTGTGCTTGCTGCATTTAGTGGCGTGCGCTTGGCCTCTGGACCAGAAAATCCCAACCTTCTCATTCCAATTTTTAATGCTGGGAGCCGCCCCCATTTCCATCATTAAAGTTATGTGACTTTCAAATCACAACTTTAAAATCAATAGATTTATTGTTTATTTTTTATTTTGAATTATTTCAGTTGGGGGCAAGGGGCTACAATTTGTAACTTTGATCAACAGAGGATTAGAGGTGAACTCCTGTGTCTTATGGAAGAATGATTCAGATTGGGTAAGTTAGCTAACTTGATTGGGTGCCCCTTTGGCTTCTGCTGAGATGGGAATTTATTGGATCCAAGAAACGTGGGTGGAGAGAGTAACTTTGTGCTTGCTAGGAGAGGACACAAAGCTAAGGAGGAGTCTTAGATCTTGATTCCAAGCAGTTTATTGGGCTTATTTGGAGAGAGGAAATGATAAGGATTTTAACATTGTCATCTGCTTGCCATGGTCTAATTCTACATGTGCTCAAAACCTTAGGTGTTGAGAGCTTGTTTTGAAGATTATGAATTCTTTTGAGGGTGAGGTTTGGCATTCCGGTAGTGTTGCTTTATTATTGTAATATGGAAATCACAAGGTTGAATTACGTAAATATACTCTCTGCAATTCAAGGGTAGGGCAAGTCTGAGGAGTTCATGAACTAGGCCATTCTTTTTTATTAGTCTCGATTCCTTATCATATCTAGGGAAAAAAATATCAAATCAGTTATATCTGGCTCTGCTCTGCAATTATTCTCCAAGCTTTTAACAATGCTAAGCCTTATTTGTTTAACTGTTAGAATGATCTTTAGAGGATTCCCTTTCTAATGTTTGGAGTTTCACCTGTCTCTCTCTGTCCATAGACATTTAAACTATTGCTTTGAAAATAGTTTCCTCAATGTGAGCATCCGATGCTGATATTGATTGTTGACATATAAATGAAATCATGTTTCTTGATTTTGTTTATCTTCTGTTGTTATTACCTAACTCTGGGTGTTGGTGCTCCAGTTGTCCTATCTTGAATTCTGCTGAATTCTTGATCTGCAAATTGATCAAATCATGCAATTTCCATTTTGGCAAGAAAGGTTTGCTTATGTTTGGACTTCATTGATACAGTCCAAATTATGGAGGTTTTTTTGACGATAATGTGGCTCTTCATGATAATTACATAGCAACAAGTAATATGGTAGACCTTTATATTAAAGATCTATCATACCACCATAAAGGAAGAGTTAGAGGATGAGATCTCCATTAAGGAGCCTCCCTATGGTGTCATATCCTTTCCTTGGGCCACTCCCAAGCCTGTTTTACGAAGGTTTGGAAGTGGTATAGAATAAATACATATTATAGTGTAGCTTGTGAGATAAACTTAAGCACTTTATCTATAAAGTTGGGATCATTTTTTTAGTAGAGGCACCCTAAATTTTGCTAACAACTTGTAAGCAAGTGCAAGAGCTTCATATGTAACTCTAATTTTAGATTTGGTGGATTCCAAATCATTCTTCTATCTTCTCATTTGTTAGCTTGTGCTTCGATTATTTAATTTCAGTATTTTTTATCTGTTCCAATTTCTTAAACCCCTTCATTTTGAAAGGTATCATTCACCCAAAAGTGAATAAGGTGCTAGTAGATTATCCAACTCTTCTCTTTTAGGAGTATATTGGGTCCAAATTTCAAATCGATTGATGCCTGAGCCCTTCTTCCCCTTTCGTTATCATGGCAGAGCCAAAGAAAAGGGAAAAGAACAAAGTTTTTTTTTCCTTATTATTTCTTACTATCTCACATAATTGCTGTACAATGTGAGCCTGTTTGTTTTTCTATTTGCAGATAAATATTTTGGACTAGGCACTGTAGAAAATATAAAATGCCACATAAATGCTCTTGAAACAGACGTAAGGAGCTTCTCTGGTGTCCTTTATAGTGCTGATCAACTCTTAAAAATTAAGTAGATCGTTGTTATCTTCTTGCTTTTCTTATCATTGCATGGTAACAGGATGAGTTGGATGCTGTCTTTGTCAATGCAGTATTGACTGGGACTCAGCAGAGAAATTTGGAGGCAAGTTTTGCCTGCTCAGTTTTATTTTCCTCTGTTGTTGGGACATTTGAAACATGTTTAAAATGTGATATTTAATTATGATAGTAAAAAAGAAAAAATATATATCTAGGACTTGCTTTACCTTGATAGTTGATGATCATATCACTTTCACCCTCAATCTCCCAATTTGTGGCAGAGGGCATGGGACAAGCCTGTTTTGGACCGTATTGGCCTTATAATTATGATATTTAATGCTCATGCCTATACAAAGGAAGCAAAGCTACAGGTACCGCATTTAGCTTAACTGGTTGTCCGTTTATTATTAAGAAAGCTGCATGAGTGAGACTCCTAGCTTATGTTACCTTTCCTCGTACTTTTTCATAATTTCAGGCTGAGTTGGCAGCTTTATTGTATCAGAAGACCAGGCTTGTTCGAGTACGTGGACCCGATGGGCGCTACACGTTTGGAGCACTGGGGGAGGCTGAAGTTGTTAGTGCTCGAGGGTGAGATCTAACCAAAGTTTATACATACCAAAAGAAAAATGCATTTTAACACAAAACGAAAAAGTAAATTAATACAAGGTGCAAAATGCTGTACCCACACTATATGTTGCTGTAGTATCCATGCCATATGTTGGTTCATTTTACAAGTTTTTGAATATTTGAGAATGGGTAACACTTGATATTGTTATGTTGTTCTACGAGTGAATTTGTTTTGCGGGTAGAGCTATTAAAGAAATGCTGTCTGCGTTATATATTATAATTTAAGAATACTATGCATCTAGTTGACACTGTCAAGACTGCTGTAATGTTCCCATTTTTCTTTATTGTTTCATGTGTTCAAAGGAGAATGCCATTCAAGCTCTTCTTGCTGGCATGATATCTTACTCAGTTCGTCGTGGAATCTGCTCTCTCATTCCCACTTGGTTTTTTTAGTTAAGGTTTCTTCATGTAAATGTTAAATCCATGCTTCAAATTATTCAGAGTATTTAGGATGTAATGATTACTATCAAGGTTGAGAAGCTTCTAGGATTACTCAAGATAGAAAGATCGTCAAACAAATGTGATTATGGTGAAGCTTCTAACTTAATCTTAGTCGCATACTAAAAGTATGACAACCTCAAAATTGACCTCACCTTGAGTCAATTTGAATCCTGTCACATAATTGTTCAGAGAAATGAAAATTTGACATGAAATATGATAATCTAGACTGAAAATCCGCAATGTGAACTTCTAGTTAAACAAAATTATTTCAATATGAACTGAGGATATGTATGTAACAATAAATTATTGATCTTGGCATTTAGGTTACTTAATCTCCACACTTATTGTTGAAATCTTTTGTTAGGGATTATTTATTTAACATTTCATTTTGAGCACTTTTTCTCTCTACAAGTGGGTTGGAATCCATCAATATGCATATTGTTTAAAACTATATTTTGATAGCTTTGCAATGGGGGAAGAATCATTTGAATTCGACATATGTGGAGAAATTTTAGATAAAACAGAACTTTCTGCATGTTTTTCAATGCTTCAGTGGTGTATTCAACTTCAATAACATGATTATTTAATGTCAGTAATTGTTAATTTTAGTTTCAAACATACCCGAAATTTGTGATTGTAGATGGAAAGCTAAAATCGTCAATCTAAGGAAATACAGAGAAATCTGAAGTTGACAAGAGCATTCCACAGCATGATCTAAACCCTTCATGGTGGTAGTCTGATCCATAAAGACATTTCTGTATATCAGTAATTCACAGCTCTGCGTTATCTCCCTGGTATTCTTGATGTAGACAAGGAGAGGAAGAAAGAGGGAAGGGGAAAGAAGAAAAAGCAGCAGTAGGGAAGACAAGGGGGAGGGAAATAAGACAGACGAGAGGGGAGGGGAGGAAGAAGTATGATAGAAACAATTGGGCAATAACCATACTAATAACATCATTCAAAAAAAAAAAAACAGAAAGGTAAAATTTGTGTCCACATATAGGCCCCTAGCTCCTAATTTAACTAGAAAATAATTCAATAAATATAACATCCTAAAACCCAAAACATACAAATAACAGTTAAGAAATAAATATAACTTCTTAAACGATGATGACCCAAAATATGTTAATAATGAAACCTTTCCGATATATTCTAGAAATTACTAAAATTATAAAATTGTAATAATTTTCAGGATATAACAATGTTATTAAAATATCTCTAATAGATAAACTCATGTCTTCATCTATTCTTTTCTGACGCGCTGCATGAGTTTCAGCTTATATGCTATGCCCATTATGATGTTCATTTATGTTCCGTCTATAGGTGTCTCCTCTATTGTAGTCGGAGGATGTCCTTTAGTTGCAAACTTGCATTATACATTTATGTCTTCTCTTTCTCCAATTGTAATCGTCTGTCTGTTGTCGACTATTATTTGAAAATTGAAATGTTTTCTGATATGAATGAATATGAATTACAGGAGAGGGGGGAGTATGGGTCGTGGATTCATGAGTGGTGCAGGTGAAACTGAGCTCGAGCTTCAACGTCGAAGGTTTGCCCATCTAAATTTTATTTTTCTTGAATGTGGCACTCCATTACTATGTTTTTCTATATTCAGATTTAGTTTGTTGGTAGATGAAGAAATGGGAAGTATGTCCGGTATAATAGATTTTGAAGGAATACTTTTTTCTGTACTAAATCTGCATGTAATTTGTGATTAGAAGACCACTGATAGTTTTGATGTATTTTAAAACTTCACACACTGAACAATTGATTTCGGCTCGCTTTTTGAACTTAGGGAATGCATAATCAACACTTGGATCGATTAACGAATAATAGTTGAACAAATGCTGGCTTTTTTCCTTCTTGTATGATCCATGATCTTCGTTAAAATGTTTGGTAGAAAACGGGCTTATGAATGTTGTATCCCTACCTTATAGTATTGAAGGTATAAACATCTGTCAATATTTTTCCGATTCATAGTGTAAGATCATGGAACTACTTTGTTATTTTACCCAACCATGCGCTTATATTAAGCTCCAAGCTTTTCTTTCTCCTGCCCCAAAACGCCTTATATTTAAGAATCACTATGAATACCTTGGTGTAGGTGCAGGATAATCATTTGTTTTATAGTCATGGGGTTGTTTATAACTAGCCAATTAAAGATTTTCAAATGTACCTGTACTAATAGTATATTGTAGATGCAATTATCGATTCACCCAAGAGGCTACAATTATTGCGAGCTTTACTAATCCCCCCAAACCCGCCCGCCCCCCAAAAAATGAGTGGCATTAGAGGAATTCCTTTAGATGATGTGTTATTTATTCATCCACACTAATGGACCCACACAAAAACAGATAAGTAGATGGACATAACATTATCCAAAAGTGTCTAAAGGGTGTTTCTTTGATATTTCAAAATAAAGAAGGGGAGGGTGGGTGATAAGAAAGGTACTAGTATGTTCACAAGGTACTCTGTGGACAAGTGTTTCCTTTTTAGCTTGCTGTTGCAATTTGGTCTGTGGAATTGACACTTTCTTTCCCTATCAGATAGTTTCCAGTTGTTCATGTCAATGAATGAAGATATTGGTATTGATCACATTTATATTGATATCTACTATAGGAGGTCATAATTATCAGTATTGGATGAATCTGTCATAAATTTTTTTACGAATCAAAACCCGAGGAACAAAAATCGGCTGATATAGGAAAATATTGTGTGTGTCGGCTGATCTATTTTTGATACAATGACATATTGCGATTTTGCAAAATGCAGGATTTTTTTATCGATATTTTATATATCGGCTGATATTTTATTCATGAATAATTTTCAGTTTCGGAGTTCAACTGATTTAGCCTCGAAATGCAGGATTTCAGAACGAAGACTTCGTCTTTTAGCTGAAATAGATGAGGTTCGTCGAACACGTGCTTTGCAGCGTAATGCACGCAAAAGACGAGGAGGTTTAGATGGTCAAGAACTACCTACGGTTGCCATTGTTGGGTACACAAATGCCGTCAGTGATCAATATCTCATTCATTTTCGTTTTTCAATTTCAATTTGCATGGTAAACACAGCATCATGTTGATCTAACTTTTCTTTTAACAGGGAAAATCTACATTAGTTAGTGTACTCTCGGATAGTGATTTGTACAGTGATGACAGGTATATGCCTTCAGCAATTTTTTTTAAAATTTATTATTAGTTTTCCTTTCTTAATTTTGTATGGTTTGCTTATTATCTGGCTTCTGATTTAATTAGAATGGCATTCCAATTTGTGCAGATTGTTTGCTACTGTTGATCCTAGATTAAGAAGTGTGACTCTTCCTTCTGGGTAATCTCTTCCGAAACAAATGGCCATATTCTTGTCTTCATTTAATCTGTAGCTTTGACACATTGGAAGGTTGTTGGATTGTGACTTAGAAGGCATAGGCTTAAATTAGGAGTAACAATATTAGACACGACATGAGTACACGTTATGGGTACAATATAAAATAAGGTTGCTTGTCTCATTAGCAAGTTGACACATTTATAACACGGAATAGTCATGCTGTGTTTTGTGTTAATATGATAACTCGAAAATAACACAATGTGAAATGATTATAAAATCTGTTAGGTTAATACAATTATGAACTAAAATGGTTAAAACTCATTTATTCATCCAGATTTTGTTTAATAACATGCAATAGATCATGTACTATAAGCATGTATTATCATATTAACAAGTTAGATGTTTCGTTGTGTTACACAAATATGACATGTTTATTAAGCTGATTATGTATACATCATATCGTGTTATGGGTTTATTTGGTGGGTTATGTTCATATTATTGGTTTGTTTAGTGGGCTGCATTGATGTAAATGTGAGTTGATATGTGTCGTATCGGCTCAGATTCTAATATTTTTCAATATTACAATAATATTGCTATATATTATTGTTATAGTAATATATCAATCGATATAATCCCATCAGTTTATGATTTTTTTTTTAAAATAATTCTTTCAATATATCTGATGCCAATAGTTATTATCTGATATATGCAATATCGATATGTCTACAACTGATGCCGATACCAATACCGATATCTTCATCTGCAGTGGGTTGTGTTTGTGTTTGTTTTTATTGAGACAATTATTAACCATGTCGTGATTGTCTTGCCGTATAATCAATTGTACCCTTGTGTTGTCATGACATAAGCATTGTACGTCAACAAGAATTGACATCCCTAGTCTAAATTACGTAATCTGCACCTCCACGATATAGAGATGAAGTTATGTACATCCGAGTCTTCTGAAACCCAAGGCACAGGAGTCTGTTGCGGTTTTTTATTTAATTGATGCTAAGTTTTCTGGAAGTAAGACTTGATTTTCCTGCTAATGAATTCTATCTCACTCTTAAATCAGAAAAATTGTGCTTCTAAGCGATACCGTAGGATTCATATCAGATTTGCCCGTACAAGTAAGTTGAATGTGCATCTCGTTTCTTAATTTAGAATTCCTTCCTGTTTGTTGATTAAATGTACCATTCACAAATGCAGTTGGTGGAAGCATTTCATGCGACCTTGGAGGAAGTTGTGGAAGCAGAGCTCCTTGTGGTATGTAGTTTTCAATTTTCTGATGCATGGAAATGTTAAACGCCTACGTGCTGTTTGATTATTGAAAGGATATAATGTGGAAATAGGACAAGTAGTATATTATCTGGTTTATTTCGGGAGTAAATATTTCATTGTCTCAGGGGTGAGCTTGCATCAAGGGGTTTCTGGAGATGGCATGTGTGGTTGGGATAAGGGGGGCTACCCTGCGGCCATGAGCCATTTGATTAACTATCCAATGACCCTTATATAATATTATTTCAAAATTTAAAAAAAATGGTAAAAGTTTATGTTTTTGATTAATTGTCTCATAATATGGCTATTTTGATGCCCTATTGTTTTAAAAACTGTTTCATAATGACCCAATACTCTATCGTTAGATTGTTTCCATCCAATAGCTCTGAGTCATAGGGAAATCCACGGGTACAGCCCCTGGGTAGCCCCCCCTCGTTCCGACACAGGCAGGGTTGTTGGAGGTCGGCAGAGGTGTGGCCGTTGGGTAGAGACAGTTGGGATTAGTAATTAATACTCGTACAGGCACACTTGTTTAGAGATAAATAAGCTCACCTCGTTATATTGAGTTAGTTATTTATTCTTCTGTGGTAATAAATATTCCTCAGGCAATATTTAGTCATAGTCCTCATTTCACTACGAAACAGGGCAGATGCAGAAATAAGTGTGTGGGCACTACATGAGAGACAAACAAAAAAAATGAAAATCAATCCTTAAAATTGATTTTTCCCACGCTTTTTTTCATCTTGGCCCCTCGATTCAGCCAAAAAAAAAAAAAAACCCGTGATTTTCATTCGTATTCCTCTCAATCTCAACTCCAGCCCTTCTTTCAATCTTGCTTTCATGGGAATTTTTATCTCGAGATCGACTGTAGTCTTTAATCAGCTTGTTGCTTCACTCCTCTGAGAATTTGCTCCATTGTTCTGATGTTGTATGTTTTTTGCTATTTTATTCAATTGTTATCTCACATAATGCATGATTACTGAACCAAACTATAACTCCAGCGTTTGTGTTTGTGATGGTGATATGTGATAACTCTTCTTCTTAAATCTGCACAGCATGTTGTAGATTCGAGTGCACCGAATCTTGATGAGCAACGGTGTGCCGTACTACAAGTTCTGAAGCAGATAGGTGTCTCGGAGGAGAAGATTCAGAACATGATTGAAGTTTGGAACAAGGTAATCCACATAGATGAAAATATTTATATCGATATTAGTTGTGGTGAAATCGAACCATATCTATCAGTATCCGACATATCAAATGCAAATGCTTTATGCGAGTTGAAACCTGTTTGTGTATAGATATCGACATATATCAGGTTTACTGGTTGTGCATTGTAATATATCTTACTGCCAATATAAATCGACTGATATTTGATTTTATGGTTCGCATCCTCTTTTTCGCTGGGAGGGTTGAATATTGGCTGATATTAGGTGGTATCAAATAAAATTTTAAATATTAACTGATATATCATGATATATGATATTGCTCAGTTCTATCACAGTAGCATGAGCCTAATATAGGTATATCGTTCAATAGTTGATTTCATGGTACTTTGTATACTAGCCGATATCGGGTCTATTATCTAATATTTTAAATATCGATCAATATATCACGATAAATGATGTAGCGTAATTTTGTCACGATATTGAAGGCCCGATACAATTACATATTGATCGGTATTTGATTCCATGACATACTATCTTCTGTCTCATGAGGTTCACCTTTGCATAATGTTGTGCCCCTTTCCCATGTACTTCTCTTTGTTGTTTTCCTTGGGTGCTATAGCCACCAAGAAAGCTGTTAAGAGTTCTTTCATTTTAGTGTCTTTTTGATGTTTTTTTAGTGTGAGAATTTCATTCCTATAAATTGGATAAATAAAATTAGGGTTCAAGTCTAATAAATTTAAATATGTTGTTATAATTCTAGTCATATCCAACTTAATGAATTCTTCACCGTAGACTAAAACCATGCTTTTTCAGATTGATATTCAAGATGATCGGGATTCAGATGAATATCTATACGATGGTGAAGATACAGAGGCAGAAAACTTCACCCATGTAGAAGATGACACAGCTTCCGAGCTGTCACTCGGAAAACACGGCGGTGGCAGTATCTCGAGAGTGGAAGACGACAACATGGCTTCTGAGCTTTCTCCCCAAGAATCTGAAGAGGGGAACAATAGAAATTCAGACGGACGATGGCTAGGAGATGAAGAGATCGACGACCAACGAAGTGATTACTCGGACGGATGGCTTGCTCTGGGAGACAGCGAAGTGTGCTCGGAAGATCGGGTTTACTCGTCTATGGGATGGGCATTCGACCAGCAGACACAAGAGCCATTTAGTGAGTTGATGAGCGGAGAAGACTCAGATTCTCATAGTAAACCCACACCTCCTGTGAAAGCTTCTGCCATGACGGGAGTCGGTCTGCAAGAGTTGCTGGAGCTCATTGATGAGAAGATCGGCGCCATTGTTGAGAACCGAGATTCCAATAGAAAAGTGGAGCGGTTTGAATTCAATCGAAAATGGCGGCCGCCTCGTCCACAGGATGCTGCCAGCAGCATTTGAAAAATAGAGCTTTTACGGTCCTATCGAGTAATGTATGTCAGTATTATACATTGTATTTGTAATTTTTTTTTTATAACCACAAAGTGATTTATATATCAAAATAATTGATTATATATTTTAAATGTTTAAAGAGTTATTAATTAATCATATTAAAATTAATTATGATATTTTTTGAATGTAAAAAAAAATCAAAATTTTTAATATATATATAATTCATCTATATAGAAGCACCCCAAAATTATCTTGAGTGTGATATTTATTAAATTTTTTTCTCATGATTATATTAAACGTGAGCCGTTAATTATGGAGAAATAAATTATAACTAATTTTATCCAAGTTAACAAATTATAAATGAGATAATTTTAGATATTTATTTATTTATTTATTTATTTATATGAAATAATATGTTTAATATGCATACACTAGCCTCACTGAAAAAGTTTTTATATTCATCCCTGCTCTAGATATTTT
>JAOVVI020006588.1:0-15494 GCA_028571085.2 Nepenthes alata | reverse complement strand
CATACTTAATTTGAAATCCCAATGAGAGAAACTACTGTTTGAACAGTAGAAATTGCACATCAACCCCTTTTACTCCTAAATTAGTCAAATAAAATAAAAATTATCTTGCTAGATTCCTGGCAATTTAACTTACCTCAAGTATCACAACACATAAAATTCTCACATATTAATGAAAACTCTTATGAAAAAATGGTTTTCAATTTAACCCAAATACTATTCAAAGATCTATAAATTTTAACTACTCCAAACACCGTATACAATTACTTCCAAATACGATGCTTTAAGATTTTCAAAAAATACTCGATTTTAATCCGTTTGCGCTAATACTATGAAAGTAGAAAACAAAATTCAAAACATAGAAAAGCCATTTGAAAAAGAATTATGTGCTAATTTTTTTTGGATTAAAAACAATATCAAGTTAATATACCATATGAAAAAAAATTAGTGAAAGATAAATTCTAATTAAAGCTAGTCTTATTCAAATAAATCATGAATTATTAACCTTTTTGAAAAAAAAATCCAAATTTTAATACATAAATAATTAATTAAACTCTTTAAACCTCTTTGGAGTTGCTCAGTATTTTATGTCATAAAGCAAGGTGAGCTTGAATGAGGTGTCCAATAGTTAGTTATCAAATCTTAACAAAATTTTGTAATAGATTTGATATTTTATTACAAATAAATGAGATTTAATCAACAAATTGCATAATAATATAATATTTTTCATATTTGACATGAAAATAATTTTTTGGCAAATTCAAAATCAAGAGGAATATCGCTATTAAATCTCTTTTATAATATCATTTGAACATTATGAATAGAATATAATGCCATTTGAACAAAAAAAAAAAAACTCTATTAAAAATTTAAAGTATAATGAATCAAATATTCAATCCTTATATAACCTATATCATTATTTATATCGATAGTGTTATAGTTTTTTCTAAACTAATATATAGATATTTTAAATATTTATAATATTTTTAATATATTATCAAACAAAATAGATTAGTTGTTTCTACTTTAAGAATAAAACTATTTAAAAAAGATTAAAATTTTTTAAATTTAATATTTACCAACATACTATTGCTCATATTCAAATAGCAGTTGAGTTCTCCAACAAATTTCTAGATGAAACTAAAAATAAGATTTAGTTTCAATAATATTTAGGATGCTTGAATTATATAGTTGATTTTATCTTAAAATTTAAACAAATATTTGGTCCTTCATATTAACAATTACAAATTAATCAATTACCTTGTATTAAGAAATATATCCATATAATTAGACGACTAAAATGCAAGTGAAAACTCAATATTGTTTATGTATTCTACAACCATATGCATTTATGATAGTTTAAATAGAGACATTCGATCTAAGATATGGAAGCATACTAAAATAGAAATTATAGTCTAATTCATATATTCAAATTGTATGATTTCGCTATAGACTTTGGCTTGATTTATAAAAGGATTATTCTATTATCAAAAAAAATTATCAATTATTTTATATATCTCTAAATTTTAAGATAATTTATATAATAACAAATTTTTATTATATATTGATGGTAATGCTACTAAAATCATTTTACAAAAAAAGATGTTAAAAATTTAGTTTTAAAATAAAATTTTGCCTACTGATAGGTTATATTTTTTATTTTAATTTTGATATTGAATTTATCAAAATTGATGTTAAAATAGAAATTATAGTCTAATTCATATATTCAAATTGTATGATTTCAATATAGACTCTGGCTCGATCCGTAAAAGAATGATTCTACTATCAAAAAATATTTATCAATTATTTTATATACTTTTAAATTTTAAGATAATTTATATAATAACAAAATTTTATTACATATTGATGGTAAAGTTACTAAAAATATTTTACAAAAATAGTCAAAATTTTAGTTTTAAAATAAAATTCTGCCAACCAATAGACTATACTTTTTATTTTTAATTTTGATATTGAATTTATCAAAGATGATGTCAATTTTTTTCAGATTTCTTAACACGGGAATTCCTCTAGGATTATGCCACCAAAGAAAGATAAAAAAAAAAAAAAACTAAAATACCAACTATTACATCCAAACAAATTTTAAAAGCTTATGAAATACCTACTACTACTACTAAAAAATTCCTAGATATTTTAGTGCCCAACCAATATTTCACTTTACGAGGTTTTATCTCCACTCTCACTCTGAGATGCTAATCAAATCACACCAGCTATATCAACTTCAAAACATACTTCAAATCTAACCATTGATAGATCAATTACACTACTAAACCTAATATTCAACACATTTCTTTAACCACTCATATTCAAACACTACCCCTCAAAGATCTTATCACTATTACTAAGATAATGTTTCATGACTCAAGCCTCTTTTAAAACTGATGATTCTATAGACATATTTTGATTGATTCGAGATTGGTAAAGATTAAACATCGCAAGAATTTAGATGATTCAATCTCCTATTCCATATGCAAAATCCTAAAAGTTTGACAACCACTAAAGATTGTCTTAACTCTTTAGACTAATTTTTTTTCTGTTAATTTTATTCAATTAGCATATAATTATTATGATTATAAAGATGAATTGTATTGTACTTTTTATTTACATTTCTTTAACCATTCTTTATTTTTCAAATTTGATATTTAAAATCTAAAAGATTCTTCAAACTAGTTCCATGAACGGTGGATCTACTTCGACCTATTATATCTATATATCATCTAAAAATTTATAAGTTCTAACTACATCGTGACAAATTATACAAAGATATTACTCCATGCAGTAAAAAGATCGCTTTTTATATTGAATGTTGGGATATATATAATTATTTCACTTGCGTTCCACAACGCATTCAAGTGTACTTCTAAGACATACAAGGAATTTAATATTCAAGCATACTTCCAAGATATGAAAATAATTCAATGAACTATCACACAAGTATAAAAAAAACAATATCTTTAGCAACATTCACTTCAACTACTCTGCCTCAACACCATCTACTACTCAACGAATGATAAATGGGGGGCGTTGCACGCTGTATAGACGTCGTAGCCCCTTTAACTCCTGTGGCATCAAAAATTTTGAATCCAACAGCCCATATTTTTTTTTATTTTATTTTTATTCTTATTATTTATTAAAAAAATGTGAGTTGTTAAATTTGAGATTCAACGGTGCTGTAAGGGCTGCAATGTCCATACGACATCGCAGTCCCCACTTCTCAACAAATGATATCTATTCCGGGACAATCTCAGCATACTGTTGTCAAGCAAGCTTCACCAACTCCTTCCACATGATAACGCTTTACTAGAAAGATCAAGCTCCGTGACTTCATGGCATAGGTTTGACAGACTATTCAAACATTGTAGGATAAATCTTTGTTGCTAATTCTCCTTCATTGGAAGATCTGTTTGGAGGTCCGTTAGCTAAGGATCTGTTTGATTTAAAAAATAAAAAAACTTATATGTATTATTTATCCATTTCAGTTTGTAATAAAATCAAGCAAAAGAACTTCAAACTAATGCTAAAAAAGCAAATCAATTATTCATGAATGACACATCTTTTAACTATTCAATTATTCAATAAAAAGACAAGTATGGAACTTCTACTTATTGTTCTAAAAACCCCATTTATTCAATAGATAATCATAGGGCTTCCACTCATTAATATAGGAAACCCACTTATTAAAAAAAAAAATATTCCTGTTATTCAAGAATCAATAATCAATTAACTTTTAGTAAAAACGTTAGAGAAGTGTGACATCTACCAGCCATATTTTACTATCAAATGATTCAATATCAACAATTATGATGAATATCAATTGTGGATTATAATCTAAGAAGAACCTTTATCAAAGATAGAAGAATGAAAGAGTAGGATATCAGTTGCAATACGTTTGAAGAAGCAAATTAGATTGATATTAATATTAGATTGAAGAAGCAATACGTTTGCTAAGTTGTCATATTGATATTAGTTGTAAGATTTTATCTAACTAACTTTTTTTTTTTTTTAACTTTGTCATTATTTTTCTCCTACTTAATTTTTCCTTGGCAAGGTTTTGATAGTGCAATTTCTTTGTTCTTGATCATCTATCTAAGGGGGAGTGTTATGAATTCACCATTGATAGTGGATAACCAATTTTTTTAAATTTAATTTTTTATATTTTAAAATTTCTAAATGACAATATAATATCAATATTTTTATATTTTTTAATATTTTAGTTAATTTATCATTAACCTATTATAACTTCTCATTACATCCTAGCTCTATAAAATGTATACAAAACAATATCCAGAATTTTTCCTAATAATAATTCAAAACTAGAAAGTTGACTACGAAGATAATTCAATTATCCTTCACGCGTCGCCGTTTCTGTAGTAATCCAATTAAAACGACACCGTATCTCTTCCGACGAACCGCACAACATTCTATAAAATAAAAACCAGAGGCAGCCATGGACCTTGCAAAGAGGCAACCCGTCATATCAAGGACTCCGATTAGCTTCCCGAGTTCGATGAATTGTTTTCTCGATTCTCTCGCCCATTTTCTCCGGGAAAATTGAAAATAAAAGAAGAAGAAGAAGAAGAGATGTTAGAGAAAATCGGGCTGCCGGCAAAACCCTCACTTCGAGGAAATACCTGGGTCGTTGATGCCTCCCACTGCCAGGGATGTTCCTCACAGTTCACCTTCATCAATCGAAAGGTATACAGGATTTCCTCTAATCTCCATAAAGATCTCCTTCCACTTTTTTTTGGTAATCAATTTCATGGTTCTATACTTATTTCTTCGCTGCCCATGTTCCAAGTGTTGATCTATTAGAGAATCTCATTATTAGGCTCTTCTTTTGTTTGAACTGCTTAATTTCTTTAGTAAATGATCTAATGGAATAGTCTGTATTTGAAGTTTGATGACTATCGATGATGCTTATAAGGATCCTTCTTGTTTTGGTCAGTGAAATTTGGCGTCATTGTTTTTTGTATATAACAAAATTGAAAAGGAGAATATGGAGAAGTAATTTCGTAACTGAATTTCAGGAGTAGGC
Organism: Nepenthes alata; assembly: GCA_028571085.2. Classification (NCBI taxonomy): domain Eukaryota; kingdom Viridiplantae; phylum Streptophyta; class Magnoliopsida; order Caryophyllales; family Nepenthaceae; genus Nepenthes; species Nepenthes alata. The sequence goes on along the minus strand of JAOVVI020006588.1, from coordinate 10,444 downwards.
AAAGGGTAGTTCAATTTACAAAGGATAACATTATATTGGGGTTCCAAATTAAACATTAGCTTTCTTAGGCTTCCAGTCATTTGGACGGATTTGGAAAATATTTTCCATGAAGGCAGGCAATGATTTTCTCCCAAATTTTTCCTTTGTCTGGGTGAACATTTTTCTTTGAAAGTGCTTTCTACGAAGTTGAGGATGATGGTTGTGGTAGTGGTGTTGTGATCGCCTCTGTGATAGTGGTGGTAGCGTTGGCTTGGCTTGGTGGGGAGGTATGGTAGTAGGGGAGGTGGCAAGGGGTTGTGGCGATTCGGTGGTGGTGGGATTGCTATGGCGGTGATGGAGTACAAGTGGGGTTCATTAGATGGGTCTTATTTTCTAGAGTTTATGGGTTCAAACATTGAAATGGCTTTTCTACATTGTTAGGTAGGGCTGTGCAAATCTGAGCCTCCCTGAGGCCATAATGTGGAAAGTCTCATACACTAGATAAGATTTTTTGAATTTATTCCGCATTGGAAAATGTTTCATCCTTTTTCTTGCCAAATAAAGGAAATTGGTAAAATATTTTCCTCTGTACTAGCAACAAAGCTGAATTATATTAGTGGATATGCCATTCTTTTCTTCCTCTTCACTCCGGTGGTAGTATTTGGAAGGTGCATGTGGATGATAATTCAATCACATTGACAAAGCTGTGGGGATAGTTGAGGTATTCCTTCGACCTCAACATTATAACCTTATGCTGAAAGCTTATATCTTTCTGTTCAGCATCATTGCAGAAGGTGTGGTGGGCTGTTTTGCAACAGTTGTACAGTGCAAAGAATGATTCTGCGTGGACAAGGTGATTCTCCTGTGCGTATTTGTGAACCCTGTAAGAAACTAGAGGAGGCCACCCGTTTTGAGCTGAGGCATGGACACAAAAACAGAGCTGATAGAGGTACTTCTGTAGTTATAGCCTATCTTTGATAATTGTGGATCCATTTGTAGTACCTTCTGTTGTTTATATTAAATGCATGGTTTTACCATGAAATATGTCATATGGTGACTCTAAGCCCATTTCCTTACAAATTGTAATTTTAAATTAAGTTTGATGTATTTGTTGCTTGAACACAACTCAAGCTTTTATCAGCCTTTGCTTCTGAGAGAAGAGGTAGAGAGGAATATAAACTATGCATCATCTCCCTGAGGCTTCAAATTTCAGCTCCATATAAGTTCCTTGATTTTTCCTCTGTTTTTTCAACTTTATAACAATGGCATTCATTGCTAACCAAACTGTGATGAGCACAGAATAGTGGGAGGAATTCAAGCCTTCTAATTCTAAAACAAGGTTTCTAAAAGTGGCAGGAAGAGAAGTAACTAAAGAGGATTGAATGGAGTGTGACTCAAAAGAGGGATTGATCTCTTTATCTTTGGTAGAGATTTGTTTTTGTTTTGTTTTCTTGCAAGTGTAGCTTTTGGGATTGTGCATTTAGATTTGATATGTGTTTCTTATGGGGTTGTATTTTTTTGGCCTCTCAATGCAAACACATTGTGGTGTCAGAATTGATTATATTTATCTTTCTTACTGATAAAAATTGTTCTTTCACCTGTAAATGGTTTTCCCTAGTAGAAGAAAGAACTTGGAGCTCTACTGTGGTGGGTCCTCCTAATTTGCAATGTTTGCAAAAGCAGTGATTAGAAACTTCGACTTATATCACATTTAACTGTCCTACCATTCAGCACTTTTTCCCCTGGTGTGGGAGCTCTTACTGAATGTATTCTCTTGGAGTTGTCAGTTGTGACATTACTATAGCCCTTTCAGCTAATCACGAAAGTGTTTGTCCAGGCACTTTAAAGCTAGCTTCAAGGGAAGAGGATGAGGTTCTAAATCAGCTTTTAGAAAATGAAGGAACAGAACCTTTTGCATCTGGAAGAGATGTCAAGATTGGAGGAAGATCTAGCAGTGTACCAGGTTCTAGCATTCAAGAAGTTGCTACTCTCAATGGGAAAGAAGATGCTGTCCAAAAATCTTCTGTTCATGAGCCTAATGATGTCTGTGGTGAAGTGGAATCTGCTAGTCCTGAAAAATTACGCCAACAGGCTTTGGATGAAAAAAACAACTATAAGATTCTTAAGGGGAAGGGAAAATCTGCGGAAGCTTTAAGAGCCTTTAAGAGAGCGAAGGAACTCGAGAGGCAAGCAGCGGCTCTGGAAGTGCAAATGAGGAAAAATCGTAGAAAGGCTTTGGTTTCAAGCAGCATGGCTGAGATGCTGAAAAATGAAGATGGTCCTCAAGAATCTAACAAGCGAAATAAGCCTTCTCCCGAGAAGGGTAAAGAGAAGGATGATGTAGCTTCTGAACTCAAAGCACTTGGATGGTCTGATATGGATCTCCATGATGCAGACAAGAAACCAGCAACCACAAGCTTAGAGAGAGAACTTTTCAGTCTCATGGGAGAAAATTCTAGAAGAGTTAATGGTAAAAATGTAGCACATGAAACTGACAAAACAGAAGTTGTTGCCCTTAAGAAGAAAGCGCTTACGCTCAAGCGTGAGGGGAAGCTTGCTGAAGCAAAAGAAGAACTAAAAAAAGCCAAGATTTTAGAAAAGAAACTCGAGGAGGAGGAATTCTTGGCTGAGGCTGAAGACTCAGATGATGAGCTAACATCTTTGATTCGTAGCTTGGATAGTGGTAAACAAGATGACTTGTCGATTGGGTCTGGATTGGAGTTTGATAAACTCGTAGATTATTCTAGTGATGGTGATGTTGTTGGCCCATTTGAAGTCACGGATAATGATATGGATGATCCGGAGCTGATTGCTGCGTTAGAATCATTAGGTTGGACTGAAGAGTCTAATATAACCAATAAAGATGTGCCCCTGTCTGTCCCAGTTGACAAGGAAATGCTTGCGAGGGAGGTCCTCAATTTGAAAAAAGAGGCACTGAACCAGAAACAATTAGGCAATGTTGCAGAAGCAATGTCATTTCTTAAGAAGGCAAAACTTCTTGAAAAGGATCTTGATAGCTTTGTTCTTTCTCCAGCTGATTCCAGTATTTTAACTGATGCGGAAAAGGTTCACGATCTAAACAGAATTGATGGTGGAAGCACGAAAGTGATTACTGATGTGGGTCTAAAACCATCGGCAAAGAGTAGAACAGTGATTCAGAGGGAGCTTTTGGGGCTTAAAAGGAAGGCTTTTGCTTTGAGAAGGGAAGGAAAAATAGATGAAGCTGAAGAAGAATTGAAGAAAGGAAAAATTCTTGAACAGCAACTTGAGGAGATGGATAATGCTGCAAAGATGAGGATCACCCAGGTGAATGTCAGCGATGAAGTCTCTGAATTGGCAGGCAATCATCCCAATCTATCTACAGCTCTGGATTCTATGGATGAAGTTGAAGGCAATGTAACCAATCAAGATATGCATGATCCAGCATATCTCACACTTCTCAAGAGCTTGGGTTGGCAGGATGAAGATGATGAACATAAAATGTCTTCAGCAGAGGTGTCTAAGCAAAATACCATTTCTTCCATTGGAAGGACACATGCATCTCCTGGTAATTCGAGAGAATCAAGAAGTAAAGCTGAAATCCAGAGGGAACTTTTAGGATTGAAGAGGAAGGCTTTTGCTTCGAGACGCCAAGGGCAAGCCGCTGAGGCAGAAGAATTGCTTGAAAAAGCTAAAGTGCTAGAGGCACAGATGGCAGAGGTGGAAGCCCCAGTTGAAATATTGGTTGGATTTTCTGAGGACCTCGCTGAGAGAGTGGCCCCAAAGAAAGAAGCACCACTAGCAACTCCTGAGGCCGAGGAAGATGCAAATGGTGAACCTCCTGTTAAAAGACCTACTGAAGCAAGGGATGATGCAGGAAATAGGAAAGAACCAGTAAATCTAACTCCAAATATTTCTACCAACATCCAAAGTTCAGCTCAACAAGAGATTGTTGCTCACAAAAGGAAAGCACTTGTTCTTAAAAGAGAAGGCAAATTGGCAGAAGCTCGAGAAGAACTTAGGAAGGCAAAGCTATTGGAAAGAACGTTGGAGGAGCACAAATCCAAGACCCTTTCTAGTTCTGCTGCCATGGAACTTTCTATTTCCTCTGCAATTTCTAATACACAGGAGGAACCTGGCCCATCTAATGTAGCTCCAAGACCCTTGTCTAGCCATGACCGTTTTAAGCTGCAACAGGAGTGTCTTTCTCACAAACGCAATGCTTTTAAGTTGCGAAGGGAGGGCCATGCCAAAGAAGCTGAAGCCGAGCTTCAATTAGCTAGGGCTCATGAAGTCCAGCTTGAGGAGTTTGCTGCTCATGACCCCACGCACTCCACTCCAACGGGAATGGGACCGGCTGATGATTCAGGCGTTGAGGATTTTCTCGATCCTGAGCTTTTGTCTGCACTGAGAGCAATTGGTTTGCAAGATGCCCATGGTGTTTCAAACACACCAGCAAAAGTAGAACCTTCAATGCCAGACTCTCAGAAGACTGAAAGTTCAAGCAATGAGAGAGTCCAGTTAGAAGCACAGATTAAAGCAGAGAAAGTGAGGGCTCTGAATCTGAAACGATCAGGAAAGCAAGCTGAGGCTCTTGATGTTCTTCGGCATGCCAAACAACTGGAAAAGAAGTTGAACTCACTACTCTAACAATGGAATCGGTGTATGATACCCATTATTATAATGCTGTGCACCATCATATCATAGCAACGCTGAATTGCTAAGATTTTTGCTTCAAGGCTTTGAGCTAGCTCGTCTTTGGGCTAATTGTTGACTTGAAGCCGGGAAACCACCTATTAATATATCTCTTTTGGGCATGCTGTCTATAGGTCATTGCATAATTTGTGGTCTATTTTACCACATTTGCCTGTTTTTACGTGCAACTATGATGGCTTTAAGGTATTTTGCTCCTCTGTGTATCTTTGTGGCACATGAAGCTCGATGTTTACATGCGAGCGATCTCCTTTAAGCTTCACCGCATGATCTTAATTTGATCTTTTGGTGGTTCCACTGCAGCTGCATGTTGGCGGTGGTTTTGAGACCTCCAATAACAATCCCCATCTTTGAATGCAGATTTCCGCTTTCCTTGTTGCAGACTGATACATAAATGAGGAGCATGAGACATTGTGTTAAGCCCTGTTATTATTTTTCCCACCTGATTGATCTGTAACATCGTTCACTATATATTGTCTTTATAGACAGTGTCCTTATGGTAAGTAATAAGTAAAATTCGTATATATGAAATATTGTTTTGGGATGATGGCTGTGCATAGATGAAATGTAAAGTACACTGTGTTATGCAGTATTGCTCCTTTAGAGGTAAGCTTGTTGGCATGCCAAAGATGTGCGGCTGAGAGCTTGAAAACTAGGAGCTTAATTTGCTTTGCATCTCATTTGTTTCCCCCGGTCGAAGGCAAAAGAACTAGCATTAGTCAACAGCCCAACGTTTTAACTCCATTTGGGTGCATGGTTGAGGGTTTATGCCCCCGCAAAGCTTGTGGTATTATGAGTAACTCTTGTTCGGGTTGTGAAATAAATGCAAAATTTGTTCAAGAATGAAATTTTATTGGACTTGGTCATATCGAATCCATCCTTCAAAATTATACATCTTAGGTCCTATGAAATTGGACGAATTGAGATGTCATTTTATACAGGTACGATCCACCTTGAATATATCCACTATTTACTTGTTTTTCAAAAACTGGGCTGATTTGGCTAAGGAAGTGCACTATCCTTCAAAGATAAACTAGTAGCTAGAAAGCTAGTAGAGCTTATATTTTCTTTTTGTACTTACTTTTGGAGGAACATGTGGAAATTTGATTGGCCATTAATGAAAATAGTAATGCTAAGCCAATTCCGATGAAGTTTGTGCAGTAAGAAGAATGGCTCAAGTGAGAAGTGATTTCTTTAAATTTTCAAAGTTAATTTACCCAATTTTAGGTTTCAACACCCTGGTTATAGAAGTACCTGTTTCCAACACTAGGTGCAAAAGGCACGATAATGAGTCAACTAATAAGGGAGAACGAATAACTCAGAAATCAACCAGATTTAAAACAAACTCTTGGAATTCTTGGAGAATAATAACAAACTTGGGCAGCTTAAAAGAAATGCAAACTTGAAAACTGTCAATAGACAATAAAAATTTTAATTTTCTTCCATTTTTCCAATACTTCGGTAACATACATTCTACAACACATTGGTATGTCATAATGTGCAGTGCAGCTAACTGCTTTCATAATTGCAGACCCCAACGAAGAGCACATCATATGGCACAAACTAGACAATGTTGCCTCAATAATCGACAGCAGATAAGACATTCCACAAGCAACAATCTAGAACAACATGTATGAAGAACCGATAACAGACTTGTGATTTTTACCCAAGTTGCATCCTCGAAGGCACTCCACGTCTCCCACTTGGGAATGATCGACAAAGAGGTTCACCTGAATGTGTAGATGAAGGCAAGGGAGTCAGCAACATGCTATTCCAAATAATTTAGTCAACAGGAGAAGGTTTTAGTAGAACTAAAAACATTGTTTTCATTATTGTAGAAAAAGTTCCAAATGAGTTGAGCAGAAACAAGGGGAAAACAGACTGAGTAAAAGAGGGTACCTTAGGACCATATTCTCTGATAAACCATTCGGATGCTTTGGCATTTGATGCTTCAAACATGGTCTTCTCAATCCCTAGACGTCCAATAATCTTTGCAATGATGTCTGCTCGCATATAATCAGCATGCTGGCAAACATCCTCCGCATCGATCATGATCATATCGGCGCCAGCTTCTAAGCATCTCTCAGCCCTCCTTATTAAAAGATCCACATCTTCAACAAAATCTGGCAACGAGAAGATTAAATATGTGGAAAAATAGAACAATGACACAAGCCAGTCCAAACAAGAAACATTTCTAGTTTACGGAAGTCTCACAGTGACATAAACTAAAGTGAAATAAATAAATTTGTTTATTTGAGGTCCAATGGTTTGAATTGATAGGTCAGACACAAATGGATCATTAAATTCATTGTTATTTAATAATGATGACATATGATTTTTTTAATGCATTGGATAATTTCCCAGTTTCCCTAATTGTCTGCGTCATTAGTGCCATCTCTCCCAAAATACATTATCACAAGTTTTCTTCAGTGAGAAAAATGCCAAAAGAAATGTCAGTCCAACCCCAATTGTTAGATGAGCAGATCAATGCACTTGCTTCAGATGCATCAGCATCCAAAGCATAGGAAATAACCCATGCAACTGTTCGACGAGGCAATATTCAGTCAAATATCACCAGTTCATATCTTCCATGCATGCCCTACAGCTCTCTTATACTCATACTTTGTATATCTAATGTACCCAATATATATTTACAGGGTCATAAAAATATGCATCCCAAATATCATTAAGAAGACCTGCATACCATAAGATCGAGTTGAAGGAGCCACATAAGCCCCATATGCTCTATTATCACCAGCCACAGGTACATCAGACTTGTTGAACATAACCCTGAACAGAGGTTTTGCTCTCAGACCACCACTCTTGATCAGGCGGACGTATCTTAAAATAGTTTCTTCTGGAATTTCAAGTGAACCAGCATTTAGCTCGATCGTGTCAAATCCCAAGCGCCTGCAGTCCTGAATAGTGCCAGTGAAGCTGTTCATGACTGGATGAATGAATCAACAATCGGATAGAAAACAATAGCATGCTTTTTGGTGTCACCTCTATGTATACATTAAAAGCAGATGGACCTTTGCGAATCAAATGTTCGGCCCAATCGCCAGTACTGACGTAGACATCGTGCTTGTGGGCCATGTCAGTCACTTTCTCGATGAAGGACTTTGGCATTAAGCTATGAGAGCCTCCTGAGAACTTCAACCCATCCACAAATTGCCCCATAGACTCAAAGATATCCTGCAGAACACGCGCGTAAGTGCGCACGCACACACACACACAGGAAATACTGCCTGTAATTAGCCATACTATCTTGCAGTCTTGCAGAAAATACATGGTAGCAAATATAGTGGTATGGTCAGAAATTCATATCATTGATCAGAGTAAACTATAAGCTAACCAATGTTATATAGTGGTATGGTAGCAAATTATACAAGTTTGTATAACGTTTAGGAAGATTAGGATCACGAGGAGAAAATAAGACTACATAGGAAACTATCAGGATTCCAATGAAAGGAAGAGGGAGGATTAGATATTTGCCATGTAACCCTGGTCAGCTGTATGATTTCATTTGATTACTAGAAATGAATCAACTTGAAACACCCTAGTGTTTTTGTTCGGGTTTATTGGACTCTCAATCCCAGGTGGCCATGAATGAGGATAATTAATATGTTATTAATTAAAGTGAACTTAGGATAATTTCACATTGAGAATATACATGCCGGATTCGTGGAAGTATCAAAATGGTTATTTGATAATTTCTCATGAACAGTTAGTAATCATTTTCAATACTTTAGAAAAATAATTAGGAATTGTTGTGATGATAATATGTGCAAAAAAAAAAAATTAGGTGAGTACAAATAAATAAATAAATTAGTTTAATTTATATTAATTGCAAAGCGCAAATTCATCTCCCCCAAACACCAGAGCACAGTTGTAGCCGCATTCCCATCTTCTTCTTTCGTCAATGGTGCACTGAATCGTGCCATTCATGAATGTGATGCAGGTGATGCATATTAGGAAATGGAGGGGATTTGCATGTAGGGGGAGACTCAGAATATTCATGGACAATTAAGAGGCTTTTCATGTAAGAGAGAGAAGGATCAAAAGAACTGCTACTGCTGCTGTTGCACAGAGCCGTGAAGGGTCACTGCTGCCATTGCTGCTGCTACTATTTTGTGCTGTGAGAAGCTACTACTGCTTATCATCGAGAAGTCTGAATATCAGGCAAGTGGGAAAAACTACCCTTTATTTATAATTTTTACATCTTTTTATCAATAGATTGCTTTTTAAAAATTACAAACATGGTAGTATAACTTGTTATATTGAAATCTGGCCCGCCACAAAATGCTCTTGCACAGTAAAATGAGGTCTGCAACTCGAGTGAACAGTAACCTTTAAAAAGGAAAGATGGTAAATAGTGCCCAGGGAAGGAGAAAGATCTTAGTTCTGAGCAATATTTGAGCCCATTGTTATAATGTTTTAAAAATACATTTACGCCCACCAAGTTGCCGTTTTTATACTTTGATATACGTAGTATAATCCTTCATTGATGACATTTCGATTTCTGAGGTGTCAGTAATCGAGCATCGAAATTGTTTAGGAGAACATTGAAAGCTGCCATTTCAGTTTTGGCCATGGTGACAAATGTTTTTTGGGCCGTTCATTCATTCTTTAAACTGATGTGTTTTTACTTTCACAATTATTGCTCTTAATCTATGCAGTCTGTGGATTAATAGTAAATTGCTGGTTCTAGATTTTGACTTCTCAAAATGGTAGACATTGAATGACAAAGTGGCATTGACCATTACAAAAATATAATTTCAGTTTCCAATGGCTGTGGGGCGAGTTATGTTTAGGCCAGTCCTTTACATGGGAAATAAATGTGTTTGTAACTGTACTTTTGCCAATATTACTCTATGATATGTATACTTTAATTTTATGTCACCAAAATGCAATTTGAGTTACCTGAAAATGTAGAAATCATTGGACGAAAGCACGTTGAGAGCATTGGAAATTTGCTCAACATGGTGCTCTTTCCTATTAGTTTGTGGACTTTCGGCAGTGATGGCACATGATATAGTTTCCAAATATATTAAATATTATTATTTAGGTTAACCTACATTGTATTATTATTAATGCTTGGATGGAAAAATGATGATATTTTATTACATTGGTTGAACCCATTTAAATTGGTCAGAACGGCTTGAATAAAATTATTAAATTTGCAGGCTTAGCTCGGTAGTGATAAAATATAATACAATTTTTATGGCAATTAGAAATGATATTAGAATATGCACGAGAATGGTCAGGATTGGGTTAAATCTTAATGGTCGGTGGAATAATTAGTTATTCCTAGATTTTTCATGATATTCTCGATAATCATTTTTTTGCGTTAATTTAGTTCACGTGCGTGGTTTTCTTGGCTATCTATGGTTAAAATAGATAAAATTATATAAAAATACTACAATGTCAAAAAAATATAAAATTTACTGTATTATAATATAGTTTATAATTATTCGATATTAATTTCAATATCTCGGAGAATTGAGGTCCTTTAAAGAGATACTTATAATCCTGTTAATAGTATGCGATGGAATATCGATGGAAATCATACAGAATGATACTGAATTTCACATGCAGTTAAAATTGAGTATTCTAGACCATGTTTAAGCATGGATTTCAATGGGTCACAGGAATTCATGTGTGACATATGTTACGTTTAATTCGAGAGGGTAACAAGTGTTAGAGATATCTATCTAATTGGCATATTCCGTGACCGCTTGTAGCATTACATCAATGTTGGGTTGTGGGTGTT
>JAOVVI020006586.1:4925-15496 GCA_028571085.2 Nepenthes alata | reverse complement strand
GCCGTTGAGGGTGGCTTCCGCTGTTTTCAAAGCGATAGTGCAGCGTGATGAGGCGCTGGCTGACAAGGCGGTGGAAATAGCCTGGCTGGATGCCAGGTTGCGGCATTTGCAGAAGCGAGCCGTGAGAGGGTGGCGGCCCTCGAGGTTGTGCTGAGAGATACAGAGGCTAAGAATGCCAGTCTGGAGACCGAGGTTGCTCGTTTGAAGGAGACAGTCGATAAGCTTAATGCGGACAACAAAAGGATTCCTGATCGTGCCGCATCTTCTGATAACGAGCTAGCCACTCGGGTCACCCTTCATGAGATCGAGGGCGCTCTGCATGCCCGATTGATAGATGTGCTCAATATCGGGCGGCGCGTGGCACGGTTGGTTGATCCCAATTTTTCAGTGGAGTTTATCAACCAGAGGAACCGTGCGACAATACGCCGATAGGATTTGGCGGCAGATCCCTAAGACATCCAGGGTGGTCCGCCAGACTTGTAGTCTCTCAGCTTTTTTCTTTTTTTTGTTGTAATCTCTGTAAAATATATCATATTTTTATACAATAAAATAAAAGTTTTTCTCATTTTGGTGTTTCTTGCTTTTATTGCTTTGTGTATGCTTATGTTGTGGCATTAGGCGGCCAATCTGGTTGGCCAGTTGACATTGTTTGGATGCCCAAGGAGCTGTGTCCTTAAGTTTGGGTAGGTGGCTGCACTAGCTAACCTGGTGGAGTTGCCCAAGTGGTAACTTGGGCAGCCAGCGTTAGAGAAGGAATGCTTCTCGTTGCTGAATGATCATGTCATCCTCTCGTAGAGAGGTTTATCGCAGGAGGTGGCTAACCTGGTTGGTTAGCCGCCTAAGTAGTGAAGTCCTTAGGATGGGCGGTTGTGTGAACCGCCCCTAGTGACGTCGTACAAGTGATGACTTGGGCAGCCAATGTTGGAAGAGAAAATATTCCTCCCTTCGACCATCGTTGACTGACGTTGCTGCTCCGTGAAAGGAGGTAATCGCGTGTGCCATACTCTCCCCCTAAGGTTTTTAGACCGCTATCGGGCCACTTGAATGACCAAGGTTTAGTACGACAGCTATTGGGCCGCCCGAATGATCGGGGTTTAGACCACTTACGGGCCACTTTGATGACCAAGGTTTCAGACAGCTCATGGGCCACCTGGATGACCAGGGTTTCAGACCGCTTATGGGCCACCTAGATGACCAGGGTTTCAAACCGCTCATAGGCCACCTGAATGACCAGGGTTTCAGACCACTTCTGGGCCACCTGGATGACGAGGGTTTAACGAGAGGGTGAAGACCCTCCCGACTTGAGGGCAGTCTAGGTCGGGTAAACTTGCAAGGAAAATGCAGAAAATGTATACAAAACCTAATATCCTATATGCTAAGTAAAAATCTTCTTTTACACAATTACACAAGCATGCGAATGAATGCACGGAGATAGGCGAGTACGTACCTGGGTTCCCTATTGGAAGTAGCGCTTGAGGTGGGTCGCGTTCCACGTTTACGGGACCAACTTCCCATCCTGGTTGCAGAGTTTGTAGGCTCTGCTCCGTAGGATGGCGGAGACAAGGAAAGGTCCCTCCTAGTTGGGAGTGAGCTTGTTACGGCCGGCCAATTTGCCCGTGGCCTCGATGCCACGTAGGGCCAAGTCACCAACATCGAATTGTCGGGCTTTCACCTTCTTATTGTTGTACCGGGCAACTCAGTGTTGGCAGGCTGCCATCCGTATTCTGGCAGCGTCGTGGGCCTCCTCTAGCAAGTCTAAATGCTCCCGGATTTTTTGGGAGTTTTCCAGTGGGTCGAAGGACTCCACTCTCAGACTTGGAAGCCCGATTTTGACTGAAATTACCGCTTCAGTCCCGTAATAGAGACTAAAGGGTGTCTCGCGCGTTGGTTCCTTCTGGGTTGTTCGATAAGACCAGACAGCGGAAGGGAGCTCGTCAACCCAAGAGCCCCCGGTGTCCTCTAGCTTAGTTTTTAACCCGTGGAGCAGCGTGCAGTTTGTAACCTCCACCTGCCCGTTGCCTGGGGGTATGCCACCGAAGTGTGGACCAACTTGATCCCAAGGTTGGTGCAGTACTTGGTGAAGCGTTTTCCCGAGAATTGGGTCCCGTTGTCGGTTACCACGACCTCTGGGACACCAAACCTGCAGACAATGCTCTGGCGAAGGAACTGCAGGGCATTGTGTTCTATGATTTTTGCTAGCGGGGTCACCTCGATCCACTTAGTGAAGTAGTCAATTCCCGCTATGATAAACTTATGTTGCCCCGTGACGATGGGAAATGGGCCGAGAATATCGAGCCCCCATTATGCAAAGGGCCATGGTGCCTGAAGCGACTTCAGATTTGCGGACGGCTGATGGTAAATGATACGTGCATCTCTGTCGTGACCGGCGACGTCATCGTTGGAGTGAACGGAGAGGGGAGATCTGGTGGAGGAAATCTGTAGATGGAGGCGGATTAGGGTAAGGGAAGGGGAAGAGGAAAACAGACGCGAGAGAGAGAGAGAGAGAACAGAGAGAGAGAGAGTGAGTCGGGCAAAATGTTCTTCTTTTTTTTTTCATTACGGGCTAAGCAATACAGATATAGGGGAACGGTAACTGTATAAAATGGGAAACGGGAAAACAGGAACGGGGGAAACAGGAAAATGGGAACGGGCTGGGGTTAGTAATATTACGGGCGTAACATTGCCCCATCCATCTAAAAAACCTTGTCCTCAAGGTTAGACATGAAGAGAAAATTCTAAAGCATCAGGATCCAGCGCAACTTAATATTTTCCCAGGTCCCATTGTCGTCTGCATTTGTCGGAGATCCACTCGTTGTCCCGCATCTCCACTTGTGCGACGCTGAAGCTGTACCCATCACTCATCACGTCCCAATACCCTATTGAGATATACTCTGGAGTTGCATAGCCTTTTGTGCCCATCACTGTAGCAAAATTCCTTCCTGTTTGAGCCTCAACAAGCAACCCATCTTGGTCATCACCAACAACAGTAATAATCTTTCGATCTGGGCTCACTGATGTGTGATTCACTACCGAGGGAAAGCGGAAATGATTCAAAAGCTGAAATTTCTCCCTCTCATGCTCCCTCACACCCCAATCAGTGTTGGATGCCACGAAATGGATCCTACCACTCCAGCTGTTAAATATCTCTACAGCATTTGTGATTGCCTTTTTATCGTAAGTTGTCCGGGTGCAAAAGCTTAAACCAAATTTATCCAAACGCTTGTATGCAAGTTCTCCTTGGAACCCCCCAGCAACCAAGAAATTATGTTTGACTGCTAGTGTACTGATGTGAGCTTGAGAGAAGCATTCTAGCAAACTTTCCTGGCGTTTCTCTGGGGCCGCAACATGCCCAGCAAAATTAATGACCTCAGACAAATATTGAGACAATGAAAACCAATGCTGGACAGAATAATTGGACATGAGGTACACATCAGGTTTTGAAGTAGCACAAACCAGGTTCCTCCGCTGGAATTGAAGAATTATAGGGTTCACCAAACGTGGATTGTAGAAGGACTCAAAATACTTTCCACTATTCTCCACTTGTTTTCCTTCCTTGTCAACCCTCTCATTCAACGGAGGAAAGTTCTCATAATTCTTGTACTGCTCAAGCCTTGTCAACCTATATTTTTCTCTTGTTATATTCAATCTGTCCCCTGGAACACCCTGGATATCTTTGCCTTGCCTCGCCAGGGCAGCTGAGGTATCAGTCACCGTTGTAAGCAAATCATACTCATCCAATTCAAAATTTGCACCATCTCTATCATTATACTCTTTGTCCACAATTTCAACCATATCACCAACATCCTGTTCTTCAACCATGTGATCAAGTTCATCCACTTGATGATAGGTCATGGTTTTGCCTTGAAATAGTAAAGGAGCCTCTATCTTCTTGTTGTCCAAATTAGTCACAGACTGAACAAAATCATCAGGATCCAACAGTGTGTGTTCACCATTACTGGTTGTCACTGCGTAGCCGTTAGGGTCTACAACCAAAGCTGCAGGGAATGAATTATTCAACCCTTGCAACAGTGGGACAGGAACGAGTACAGGGGCCCTGTTCTGGTCCTGTGAACGACTTGAAAATCGGTGTGGTGGAGGGAGCATGGGCTGGGATGTGGTGGTAGATGGCTTGTCGCATTGAAAATTCGGAGACGCTTCAAATTGAAAACCAGGAGACGCCGGTGGATGGGGTTTCTCGATTCGAGTCAGTGGCAGCAAAGGCTCAGTGATGGAGGTTCGAAGCAGTTTAGTGATGAAAAACACAGCCAATGGTGAGTTTGAAGATAAAGAGAAATTAACGAAGGTGGAAGCCAAAAATGGTGATGAATTTGAGGATTGGAAAATTTTTGTGAGGGATTGTGGAATTTGCTCACTAATGGAAACATGAGATGTGATACCTAATGTGTTTTGTGTTACGGTCACCTTTAACTCCTGTAACTCCCTCGTCATTGCTGGTAAGCTAGGTATTGAATAGAAATGTGAGATTTCTGTGGGAGACAGACGAAGATGAGAGGACGGGATGATAATCGAAGCTAAACTTGGAGCCGACCGGGAATGGTGTTCAATTCGTTGTTGGTTGGGACGTGTTAACCCACTTTGTTCGGGGATTCGATCAGGAATGGCTATCCGAGGAATGGATGGAGGTACGGTACCAGTGATGGAAGGAAATGTGGGACGAGGAACGTGACGATGGAAAGTCATCGTAGATGAAGCTACAGGAAGCGAATAGTTTACTGACCGTCTACCGTCTTGGTTGAAGCTGTGGAGTGAGTTGCTGAGGTCCACCATGGGCACGTTGAGCTCGGTGCAGGACGACCAGATCCTTTCAGTTTGTGAAACCGCGGTGGACAAACAGGCGCCAAATCGGTTGGTAGCTCGCCGGAGAGCCTTCATCTCGTTGGCCAGTGTGGCGATGGTCGCTTCGAGGGCGTCGAGTGCGCGTTCTTCATTCTCCTCCGCTTTTATCTCAATGAGAGCACCAATTGATACGCCGCCGCCGACGATGACTGTAAATCCAACGGAAGGGGAGATCAGCGGAGGAGGCGGCGAGTTTAACAGGCGCGAAGCCGTGCGAGGAAGAGGAGTTACAGGTGAAATTAGGGGAAGAAGGGGAAGGGATCGTGAGTGAGAGACAGAGAGGACAGAGAGGAGAGAGAGACGCAGAGAGGAGGTTTTAAGTCAATTAATTTTCTTTTTCTTTTTTTATTAACACATCTTTGCCTATTTATATGGGAACGGAATCTTGTAACGGGAAACGGGGAACGGGAGTCCTGTAATGGAAAATGGGAAACAAAGTCTAACTGGAAATGGGGAACAAAGTCATAACATATAGCTATAGATGATACCAGATAAGCGATGACAAATGTCACTTTCTAAACTTGGGGATATTAGATGACGACTTTTACTTATAAATTAATATATCAATATATTTAAATATATTATATTAATTTTTTATAATAGTTCTTATTTTAGACCAAAAAAACTCTACAATAAATATTTAATTTTTTTAACAAGAAAAATAAATAATTTTTTAGGAATTTTAAAGTGGAGTATAAATCAATTACTTGCATAAAGGGGATATGCAAGACTCAACATCTGAATATTTTGCAATTTCTTTAAAAAATTTATAAAGTTAAATATAATAATTTAAATTCACAAAAAATATGAGCAAATTTGACATGCCTGCAAACCAAGTTGAGAGAAATAGAAGGATGTTACATACATGAGCATTTCAATAATAAATGGAAAGATTATTCTAAAAATTTCAATAACCAATTAAGAAAAAAGCTCAAATATATCTGTCTTAAGTTGAACTTCAAAAATATCTAATATAAAATTGTTTCGAAATGACATTTCTTCATATAATTTTTTCTATTCTCTTTATTTTCTCTCTTATCTCTTAAATTTACAGCAAAAAATAACTAAAATTACACTAGAGATCATTATATAAACTGACTGGCATACGAATATTAATCATATGCCCATCTAGTGCGATCTCATAAACCCAATATAATCATGTAATTAAAATAAACTGTAAATCAAAAGTCCAAATTAAAGCCGGGTTGCACATTGCAATCACAATATTATTTTTCAAATAAATAAGCTGAAACATTCCAAGAGAAGCCAAACTCCCTTAGTTCTGCCCTAATATAAATGTACTTGCTCAGACTACAACCATATTGCAAGATGCCTGTCAATATAGATCCAAATTACTAATGGCGGAATCATATAATGGGCTAAAAATGGGGTTCATTGACCGAAACCCAAAGTGCAAAAAATCAAAATGGTCATTAAAGATATAAATCTAATGTGTCCCTCATTTTTGGGTTGTGGTATAAATTAGAGAGTATCTCTATTTTTCTTTATGAGTCAAACTGAAGTAGGTCAAGTCTTCATTACTGCTAACATAAAATCTACACACTGCAAACTATTGATAATAGATTATAGAATTGATGAGACTCACTTCTTGATTTATCCTACGACACTTGAATCAGAAATCTTTCTAATATAATAGAAAGATATAAGGTGGATGATAAAGAATACAATAATGCACGTCTACAGGGATTGAGAGAGGAAACTTGAGTTCCTGTCGAGCGCTTGACGAGGAGCAACTTAGAGAGTACGAGGTCTGGATTCAAATGTTATACACTCGGTAAATAAATCACTAGGTAATACTCAATGGAGAATGACTTTTTGAGAAATAGAAAGTGTGTTGGGAAAGAGAGTTTGATTCTTTCTTAACTCTTGACTCTCACTCAAAAGTGGATTTTCTGTTTAGAATTGATCGATTTGTCATCTTGTGGAAGGTGAAGAAGTTTATAATATTTCATTGAGAAGATTCTGGCACCAAGGCTGATGATAGGTTTTCCCTCAAGATTCGCCGACCGTTTTGATGTTTATGAGAGCAATCATGTCAAATGTCGTATTGTGACAATGTTGTAACTGTGGCGGGAGGTGGCCGATAAGGGTTAGGTCGTTACTCACATGGGTTGGCTGGACTGCCGTGTGTCGACGAGCATGACAATTTTCCATGGTTGACCACCATCACCATTACCTAAGACCTATAGTACTGGCGTCTTTTACGATGCCAGATTGCTGTCGTTGAAGTAGATGGTGGATTTTACCATAATTAGCTAAACCGCAGAGGCTAACCTTTGAGGTTGGGCCATTAGTCCTCCCTGAGCCTGCATGCAGCACACGGACTAATTGAACAGTTTGTGGGCCATGCTTTTTGTTGAACCTCGCTGGCTAATGGGCTGGCTACCGAATTGTCACTCATTGTAATTGGATTAGCCTATATTGTGGTTGGACCTATCAAATCAAATCCAAATAAAATATTCAAAAATATTGCAAACATTTTAAATTATTTTTTCTTGAATAGTCATTAGTCTAAAATCTATAAAAAATTTAGCCCGCTAATCTGAAAAGTTATGAAAATTAATAAAAGTAAACCCATATATCAGCAAAATATTATATATATAGCACGAGAAATAATAATAATAATTAAATATAAGAATAATAATAATAATTAAACATGATAATAATAATAATAATAATATCTAATAATAATACATAATAATAATAATAATAAAATAAAATAATAATAATAATAATTGGTCAAAATTGTTATTCTCACATGTGTGAGAATAATAATTTTTATTTAAATGGTGGGAATTGTTATTCGTTTGGTTATAAATTTAACTGAAAATAAATATTTTCTGAAAAAATTATATTCTCACATTATTCCCTCCAACCAAACATGGGGTTATGGTATTCTAATTTTGATTGTTTCTGATCAAGATTTGAAATTTACGTCAAAATTTTATGAAAGTTTGTATAAGAAGTTGGGTACCAAGTTTTAATTCAATTCAACATATTATTCGCAGACAAATGGCCAATCCGATAGGACTATTCATATTTTAAAAAATATGTTGAGGGCACTAGTTTTGGATATGAGAGGCACTTGGATAGTTATTTACCACTTGCTAAGTTCGCATATAATAATAGTTATCAGTAAAGTATTAGGATACCTTATTTTGATGCTTTGCATGGATGAAAATGTAGGTCTCTTATTAATTAAAAGAGATCGGTGATGATAAATTATTGGATTCTAATATTATTTAAGATACTTTCAGAAAAATCAAAATTATTAATGATTGGTTGATTGAATCTCAGAGTCGCCAGAAGAGCTACACTGATAGGAGGAGATCTAATTTGGAGTTTAATGTGGGAGACCACATGTTTATGAAGGTATCTCTAAAGAAATGGATTTCACAATTTGAAGTGAATGGCAAATTAAAGCCAAGGTTCATCGGACTCTTTAAAATTTTAGAGTGGATCGAAAATGTGGCCTATAGATTGGCTTTGCTTATGAGTTTGGCAGGTTATTATGATATATTCCTTATGTCGGTATTGAGAAAATATGTATATGATCTCTTTCATTAGATTAAGTTTGAACTGCTAGAGATTGATAAGAATTCATCGTATGTTGATGTTCCTATTCAAATTTTGGATCAAAAGGATCGGGTATTGAGAAATAAGTCAATTTTGTTGGTCAAGGTGTTTTGGAAAAATCATTTAGTTGAGGAAACTACTTGGGAGCGCAAGGACGACGTTTGCAAGAAATTTTCCTATCTATTTGAGGATTGAGATATATAAATTTTAAAAATAAAATTTTTATAAGGAGGTGAATTGTAATATTCGGATTCCCATTTAAAATTTATTTTGATATTATTTATTATTTTGGATAATTTGGATACATTAAAATAATTTTGATACTGTAAAATTATGAAGGGAATCGAATCGGTTAGTTACGGCCTAAGGTGCATTGCTATTGGCACTCGAGCGCTAGTTGAATAATAAAATAAAAGGCAAAAAAGAAAAGAAAAAAAATATAAAAGGAGAGGGAGGCAGTGCGGCAGCAGAGCAGGAGAAAAGGAAAAGAAAAGAAAAAGTGATGAAAAGGCAGAGCAGCACGAGAAAGGAAGAGGAAAAGAAGAGCACAACACGTGCGAGAGAGAAAAAGGAAGGAGAAAGAGAAAGAGGAAGAAGAAGCGCACGTGGGAGAAGCAAAAATAGTGGAAGAGACGAGGAGAAGATATGGCGTGCGAGGAAGAGGAGAGAGAAGGTGGAGTTCAGATAGTTTGGAGTATCCTTTTGTTAGATATATTTGGTATGATGTTGAGGTCAGTATCTATAAGTTCTATCTTTGTTCAATTTACATACATGTTATTTTTATACACTATATCTATTTATTATGCACAAACATGTATGATTTACCGGTCGATTCGGGGTTTTATTCGGGTTTTGTAATTTTTGAAAAGTTTTACTATTTTATGAAGCCCATAAAATACCTAATACTACCTGAGGATTGTGGTCACTATCTGTTATTAACTATTGTTTCTATAGCGAGGTCGTATATGTGACCATCTGTTATTACCCGCCGTCTTTGTGGCGAAGCTGTATTCGTGGCTATCTATTATTAACTGTCGTCTCTGTGGCGAGACCGTATTTGTGGCTATCTATTATTAAGTATCGTATTTATAGCACGGTGTCGTATCCATGGCACTTCTCTTAACAGGGAGACTCTGTTCCCTTTCTGCTAACAGGAAAGATTGACTTCTATTTGTAGTTGACCCGCTCTGTCTGTTCGGTATCTGAACAGAGATTTTATAATATATATTCGGACATCTAATTTGTTTTTGTTATTTGTTTTAGATTCTATTCATGGACCGTCTTTTTGATTTATTGAGCATATATATATATATATGATACTTATTATATTTTAGACTCATATTTTCTATTTTGTACTTTAGAGTAGAATGTTTTGACACTTTATAGAAGTTAGACGAGATCTGACGTGGCATCACATTCGATGAGTATCATATCTGTCTAGATTGGCAGTGTCAGCAATATTCTTTTCCTTTTGGATTGGATTTGTTATAGAATGTATCTTGAGATATTAGAATTGGCCGATAGTAGATTTTTGGTCAATATATTAAGAAATCATTAAATTTATTAAATTATGTAAATAATTTATTGTCATTATTTAATTATTTCTCCTGCGACTATTTAGAGCAAATCATATTTATATTATCCGGACAATTATCCTATTAGATCTCATATGCGTTATGGTTGGGTTCCATGTATGTTTGATTTGTCAGACCCAAATTTAAGATTTACCGTTTATTATTACATTTATTTAAGATTTTATTTCTGAGATGTATCATTTATTAATTTGACCTGTTTAGTCTAAATTTGTGACATAAAATCTTCAAACGGTAACCCTAACATTGTTTAGCGAATCCAATTAATATCTCTTTGTTCATAATATAAATACTCATCATGGGATTGCTTTATTACCACTGTTATATGGATAAGATATTGACTTGGAATATATATATATTTATTTATTTATTATTTGTTGCCTAAGTGTGATATTATTGATTAATTTTTATTTTTTCTATTATTAATCAATATTTTTTATTAAAAAAAGTGTTGATGACTAATATTATAATATTTTATTTTGGGTTATATTAGTGGTCAATGATAAGTATCACCGAGGAAAAAAC